>JANHGB010051269.1:76784-98329 GCA_026283785.1 Coracopsis vasa
CCACTCCCTTAACCCTTCTTTCAACATCTCAGACCATGTCCTGATGCTTTCTGAGAGGCATCTTTTCCGTTTGCTGTATTATTGTTTTACCCCAAGGGTTGTGTTTGTGAGATAGTTCTCAGCAAAGGCTGAGTAATACAGCCAAATACTTACAATTTGCAGTTAAGAACTGGTGTGTGGGGATTTTTTTGTCCTGATAATCAGCACCCAGCCATCACCCATGGTACAGTGTGAAGGTCTGGGGGCACCACTGCCAAAGTGGTGAGGTAGCACCTCTGCTTTGCTTCTCACCCAAGCGACAGCTCCTGCAGTTCAAGGATTCAACCTGTAATAGCCCTTAGCGCTGTTGTGAGTTTGCAGCTCCGTTTCCTCCTGCCTCTCCCTGCCCCAGCAATGCCCTGCAGCCTCATCCAGAAAGGACATTTCACCTCTTGCCTGGTGAGGAATTGTTTTGGGACCCCTGTTTTAAGTTTTTCCTGCAAATAGATCAGCAGAGTGGTGGACTCGCAATGCAACCAAAACCTTGGAGAGCGGAGCTGTTGCAGTCCCACAGGCTGGCTTCCAGAGGTGGTTAGAGCTGGCCACAGGCTCATAAAACATGTTAGGTTGTGAGGATCCCTTGAGGGCCGCTGGTCCCGCCACACATTTGGAGCGGGGCCTGGTTCGGACTTGATGCAGCCTCAGGATCCTAGTTTTTCAAAAGAAAAACAGCAGGCAGCTCCATTGGGCCTGGACTCACCAAGGTTTGCCATGGATTTTCATCTCCCAGCTGGCTGACTCTACTGCATAAAGGAGATGTGAGCTCTGGCTGATGGCTTCAAGCTCTTGGTACCCCAGGAGAAGAGCATCTGCGCATCACCATCAGGTCTCCAGGTCTTAAAAATACATGGTCTTGAAAATGCAATGATCTGAAAAAAGAGCCCAGGAGCTGTATAGGGCTGGGCCAGCACTCTCCCTGTGGCTGGCACTCTGGTGATCCTCTACAGCTGTAATTACTCTGTAATAGGGATTGTTAATGGACAGTCACTGATTCACAGCCTCAGGCTGGATGTGTATTTCTCAGGGGCCCTGTGCATTTGAAGGCACATTTCCAGCATCTGATGCCTGCCCAGGCTGTAATCAGGATGCCACCAGAGCCGTTTGTAACATCAAGCTGGGATTTGTATCTGTCTCCATGGGAAGCCTCAAGTCCTGCCGTTTTCCACAGTGCTGGAAAAGGATTATTTTTTTACTACAGCACTGGGTCAACTGCGTGTTGGGGCTGGTTCTTTTAAGAACATGAGAAAACAGACAGGTCCCTAATGCTGCAGGAGGCTGCTGGAAGACTTGGTTTGCCAGGGGTATCTCAGAGCTCCCAAATCATCGGTCACCCCTGTGGGGCAGTTGCCCAGGGGTCTGTTGGGGTGGCAGAGGAGGAGCCCCACTTTTTCTTCATGTCTGGAAGTGACAGCAGCAGAGCAGGGAGCACCCTCAGCACCACTGAAACTGAGGGGTGAGGAGCACCGGCAGCTGGGTGTTTTGGGCACAGGCCCAGGCAGTATGATGTGCTGGTGTAGGGCTATGCAGGATGCAAACATGGTGGGGCTGAGCCGTGCTCCCTGGCAGGGTTTCTGTGTTGCTTTCATGCTCCGGAGCTGGAACTCAGATCCCAAACCCGCACCTCCTCTGAGGACAACAGTACTACAGCCTCAGTGGTGCTTTGCAGAGCTTGTCCCAAAGCTAACTGGAGTCGGTGAAGCAATTCCCATTGCTTCACACTGTCTGGGTGGGCTTTGGGAGCCCAAGAAAACCTACCACAGGCAGGGTCACAGGCAACATGAAATCCCGTGCCTTGGGCCATGCCTGAATACGCCATTACTCAGCCATGCACCTTGCAGAAGAGGCCGCTTGTGGTCATTCATCCTTCAGCTTTCCGAGTGCGTGGATGAGGCCAGCTGGATGGTTTCCACACCTGGTTTCGCTCCTTGCTCACACACGTGCTTTCACTTCCCCTGTTTTTGCTTCCCCAGGTTGCTCCAGGCGCTGCCCTTGCTCCCAGCCCTACCTGCACCTTCCTTCCCCACCGCCCCGGGCACCAGCGTGCCACTGAGCAGATCACAGGCACCTCCTCCGAAATCACGGGGGATTTTTGGCCATGGAGTCACACAAGTGTCAGGGCCACACCTCAGTGGCTGCTGATAAAAGCCGTGGGTTTCGGAAGGATTTAGTTACTGCTTCCTGATTCCTGGTGGTGAACTCCGGGTTGTTTTGAAAGCGGGACTGGGGAGTTACAACAGCCACACCAGCACTGCACGTTGCCTTCCAGCAAGCTTAGCTGCTAATGCTTGGTCATCTCATCTTCAAACACATCATCCCCCCGTGCATGTGGCATGAGCCTAATAATTATGGCAAAACAACCTCAAGCTCCCCTCTGCAATGTTTTCTTCTTAGGCTGCTCTTCGGGGCAGCTGCAGGGATTTTACTGCTGAAACTTCATCCTGCTGCCCGTGCCAAATGCCCTTCCATGGCACTGCTGCTGCCCTGTGGCACCTTCCTCTATCATATTTCTGCCCTTAGCCTGGAATGAAGTAAATACTGGCTATGGCATTTCTGCTTCTTGTTCTTTTGGTTTACACATCCCACTGATAACCAGCCAAATCCAGCTGCTTCTCACCATTGCTCCTGTTCCTGTAAAGCAGATGTGCCATTGAAAGCAGCCTGGCTCACTGTACCCACTGTTTCTCTTCAATGGCCATATGCTGTGTTTTCCCATAAAATCCTAATTTGTGGGTGCTTGGGTCAGGTAAATACGATCCCCGTCAGTTTTCTGGTTTCTGTGCTGGATGCTATGTCTGCAGAGGGTGTCATTCCAGAAAGATCAAAATAATTCAATGTCTGTTTCCTGGGGTTTTCCTTCCTTGTTTTCACTCTGCCTTCCAGAGTGCTGTGAACATTTGGGAATGAGGTGAGCCCCTAATGGATGGCTTTCCCCAGTTACGTTTGGCAACTTTATGCAGAAAGAAAAAGCAGCAACCCAAGTTCACACTAAGAACAACTCAGTCAAGGGAACAGCTCCTGAGTGAAGCTTGACCTCCCGGTCTGGAGCAAAAGCCGCTTTCCCTGCGCTGCTGAGTTACTGCTGGTGCCGAGGTGTAAGACAGGGCTTTGCCACCGTGTTTGAGGGTGCATTTAAGCGGATGTGCATTATTGAGCACTTCATTCTTTTCTCAAGACACGTTCCCAGAGGCTGTGAAATGCTCCATGTTGGGAAGCCAGCTCCACTCTGGCATCCGCAGAAATCTGACTGCCTACTTGCAGCCTGTGGCAGCAGGCGGGGAGGAAAATCAGGAGGGAATCAGGTCTGTGAAGTCATTCACAGGCAACTACCAAAGGTAACAGGAAAAGGAATTGTTCAGCACTTTAAGTCAAAGGATTTATTTTTTTCCCCCCAGGATTGTAAAAGCAGATGAGAGAATGAGGACTCCGGAAAAGCTGAGTATTTTGCAGTTTTGCTCCAAGGAAGGGACTAACATCCATGTTGCAGACTGGTTTGTGGTGATCTGCTGCCACTTTGGTTTCTTCATCACCAGGAATGAACGAACACCCCTGTTTTCTGCTTGGAACCCCAAAGTGGAGCTATTGGATGAACTACATGCATGGATGAAGAGAACAAAACAACAGGGAAAGGACTGGTGGTGCCCAGTGTCAGGATCAGAGGCAATGGGCACAAACTGAAACACAGGAAATTCCATCTGAATATCAGGAAATGCTTTTTCACTGTGAGAGCACTGGCACAGGCTGCACAGAGAGGTTGTGGAATCTCCATCCTTGGAGATACTCAAAAGCTGTCTGGACACAGTCCTGGGCAACTTGCCTTAGGTGGCCCTGCTTGACAGGGATGGTGGACCAAATGCCCTCCTGAGCTGCCTTCCGACCTCAACCTTCCTGTGATACTGTGGCCACCCCCAGGACATGCTGATTTCACCTAGGCTTGTGCAAAGTGAAAGTCTGGTGGACAGACTAAATCCCAACTTCCGTTACGATGTCAGCTTCAGGATGAAACCCCCACAGAAGCATACAGGTACAGAACGAGGAAAGAAAATACACAGATTTTAGTGGGTATAAACATCACCTGCTGGACAGATGACTTCCAAAACTAGATCAGTTGACCTGTGGGCCCTGGGCTCTTCAGGAGGGAGTTTCACTGGGGTTCCATGTTTTGGGAGACAGCCAGAGCAGGGCCCTGCGCTGGGGAAGGGGCAGCCCCAGGAGCCCCTGCCCTCAGCCTGGCTCACCATGTGTTGGAGCCCAGCCTGCTTTCTGCAATCACTGACGGCCTCTTCTGAGGGCCAGGAGGAGGAAGAAGATAGATAGTTTTTGACTCATATGGTCTGTCAGCAGGGGGAATTGTTGGGATGCAGATCAGTCCCCTTGCTTTGTGACTGGGAAATGGGTGGCACATGCCCCCAGGAGTCAGGAGCCAGCTCCTGACCAGAGCTGTCCCACACCTACTCGCAAGGGCAGCAAAAGGAAAACCTGCCTTCCTCCATCCTCAGGACAAAGGCATGGAGACTTTCTAGATCCAAACCTGTTCATCAATATTGTGCAGTAGCAGAGGCTACGATGACCTTCCACTGGAAGAGGGAATTGTCGAGTCCCAGCAGGCATGCAGCCAGACTCCCGGGCCGTGCCGTGTGTTCCATGCAGTTCCCAGTGCCACAGGTGACCTTGGCTCTCTGTCCATCTCCTCAGCCGCTCTTCCTTCCGCTGATAGGATGCTAATTGCTGCTAAGATTTTTCCAGTTGAGCACAGGATTGCGCCTTAGTCATCCGAGCAAGCCCCTTCCTCCCTTTTAAGTTTTCCCATGCTTAATTTGACTTTGTGTCAGCAGGAAACGACAAGTCATGTCACATTTTTCATCCCAAGTGTTTCATACTACTTCACTCTACCTAAACGCACAGTGTCTGAGCGGGAAAGCACAATGAACTCATGAAGTATTACCAATAGGAAGTGACATTTTTCCTCCTTTTGTTCAGTCAATTCCCTGTGGACTGCAGCTAAAATATTGGAGACATTTTATTTACAGACAGGAAGGTTGTGTTTTCAGCTTCAGTACATTTCTGGTTTAATTTTCTGTCCGACTGAAACCAAACCTGACTTGGCTGAATGGTTTCAAAGTGAAGATTATGATCTTATAAAAAACCACCTGAGAATAGAACCTTCAACCAAGTGCTGGCTCTAACCCGTGCTTTAATATCAGAAAAACTAACACAGCATTTCACTTAGGGAGTGAATGCTCGTGGAATGGGTCAGCTTCAAGAGTCTTTTATGAAAACAGCCATTTTCAAGCTCGTGCTTCACACATTTGCCAGCACAGGAAGCAGCAGAATCACATCTTGAGCAGTATCTTCTGATGTTCGAACGGTGCCTTTTCCTTAACAGGAGGGCACTGAACGTCTTGAATGCAGATGGATTTTTGCCCTTACGGCCACTCTTCAGCGGAGCTTTTCTTCCTAGGGCTAGCCCTATCTGCTGGCCATGTGCTTGAAGACAGAAGGGGACTTGGAGAGATACTGTGAAATCTCTCTATGCCAAAGTGTGCCTGACGCAGGTGCTGTTGTGTTACAGCCAGGAGCGCTGCTACTGAGGAAACCAACCCTCAAACCATGAATATTTTCACTGAAATACTGTGATCTTCTTTCTTTTTAGTTTCCAGCCCAGAGGGGCTGAGAGGCTTCTTTCACATCCCTCTTCTAAGTAACTGCACCAACCGGACTCAAGTGAGCAGAACTTAAACCTCCTGTAATAACGCTCACTGTTACCAGTGGAATGGGTCTTACTAGGGAAAGGCTGGGTTAAGGAAACAGCAGAAAAGCTTCAAGAACCTGTGTTTAATTTTACTTTGTCTTGCTCATGCTATTAACAATACTCACGTTTCTCGTCAATAGAGCACGTTCTCATTTAATTTATGAGCTGCAGCACACTAACTGGTTACAAGTGCCATATCCTAATGCAGGTGTTTCTCCATCTTATGCTGCTTAAATATTTTTTCTCCTTTTTTAATATTCCTTAACCTGCATGTGGCAGTTGATCCCAAATTACAGCAGAAAGTGATTCATAACATGACAAAACTGAAAGCCTGTAAAAGGGTTTCTCACAGAATGATTTATAGACAGTCACGGGTTTGAAACTCTCTTTTATTGCATGTATTTCCTCTTACTTTACAAATAATTATGTGATCGATACAAATGTTCCTTCACAGAAGGTACATTTCTTTTTTTAAAAAAAAAGGGCTAGGGCATCATCCAAAATCAGCCATTTATTGTTCATTAATATAAAACGTATCCATATTTCTAGGAGGTGTCATATCCAAACCACTGTTCATCCAGATTTCTTGCATGATCTGCTCCCTGCGCTCTATCCTTTCGGCCAGTTCTGCTGCCTCTGTTGAATTGTAACCTGAGTAAGAAGGTCTGTAAAGTTCCACTATCCCATCCTGCGTGTCCGAATCAGAGGAATCCTCCTCCTCCTCCTCCTCCTCCTCATTTTCACTGTTCCCGTACACTCTGGTACTTTCTGGCATTAAGGGATCCTTCTTTCTGTGCAATTTCTGGAAGTCTCTTGAGCACGACGTGCAGATCACCAAAGCACACAGCGTGAAGATTAATCCCACACAAACGCTGGACACAAACAGGAGCGCAGCTCTTTCAGAGTGATCTGGAATCAGGAAGCCAGTGCTTAAACACTTTATAAATCCTTGACAAATCTCAGCTGCAAATGAAGTCAGCTGCCATTTCCAAAGCACCCCACATCACATAGCCATAATGGTGGGGTGTGCTTGGGCAGATGGGGAGTTGGGGAAGGCCTTTTCCATCATGCACCAAAACCATCCTGCACTTGCAGTCTGAAGGCTGCCATCTCTGACACTTCAAATTACTGCACAAAAGAACCCAGCCTCTTAATAACGTTATAAAATAACATTATCCCATCTTGTTATTAGCAGCTTACTAACATTCTCAACCAGCTACCAGAAGCATACCCTTTTTTTTCCAGCCATCCTGCCAAAACAGGCCTTACCCTCATGAAGAAGGGGCATGGGAAGAGAAACTCTGGGCTCTGCAGAGCCACAGCAGCATCTCCAGGCCAGGCTGGGTAGGAAGCATTTTTCTTCCTTGACACAGCCTGAGATCGCTTCTCAGTATAGCAACAAGTGAGACAGATGTGGCAACAGCCTTTCTCAATGGGGTGTAAACCCCAGCCCTAGCTGCTCGGGGTGTTGCTGGGGGGTCTCAAGGGTGGTGTGGTCTGGGGGTTTGGGGAGAGCTACTGAGGGCGGGCAGGTGACGCAGCAGGGACAGCGTCTGGCTGTGCTGTCAGGCTGTGGCTACCCTTGTGGCTGGCTGGGGAGGCCCTTGCAAAGGCTGTGGGATGATGCTCGACAGCTGCCTGGCTCTTGGTGTTTTCTAGAAGAGCATCAACTTTAGCTCCAGAATCGCCCTCAACAACAGCCTTTGCTCGCTTCCACAGTCTGTGAGCTCTCCTGTGTTGCCGGAGATCTGGTAATCACAAATTTATTTGCCTTAGTGTTGCTCAGTCACAAAACCTGCCACGTCCCATAGCAGAGATGGCTGGGTGTGGGCTGGTTTGGTTTTGGTTTGGTTTTATATTTACTGCTCCTTATATGTGTGCAAACCAACATTTCCAAACCCAGATGTCTCCAGCACTGCTCCCGGGTCAGGTTTTCAGAAATACTGAACAACCAACAGTCCCCACTGAAAATATTTATTAAAAAGGATCTTGGCTGCAGTCTCTTGAAGAGTTTGGATCCTTCAGGATGGAAAATATTCTATAAATATCAGTTATGCTGCAATTGTCCCACCCACAAGGCTGTGACTATACTGTAATAATATCATTACTATAAACATGGGATTACCAGTTGTGACCTTCTGAGATAATCCTCCTTTTCCCAAAATGCCATGATCTAATGAACCAATCTCAGCCTCAGTTTCCTACCTCTAATGTATACAAATGTAGCCAAGTAGTTGCTAAAAATAATTCCATCTTTCTTTGGAAGTCGTGATTCCTTTGGATCGAGGTCGACACCTGTGACACAAGGAGGCAAAGCAAATTCAATCATATCACAGATGAGGAAGCTACTAAACTGATATTCACTCAATATTCACCCAATAACTTTTAAACTAACAAGTCTACCTAAAAGACAGGCAGGCCAGTGCTGTGCCATAGAAACCTTGCAGGACATTATAGCAAACAATGCTTGGTAAATAAAACAATTTAAATATTGAAATAAAGTATAAAAATCAAAGTACTGAAAATACTGAATGAAGATGGCAAATTTATTTAAAAGATTGCATTACCAAGGGAAACCCCTTGCCTATTCCTGTTAAGGTTTCTGAAATTATTTTACTTCTTTAAGCTTCACAGCTCTCAAATGGATTTTTCAGCCCAATATTTCATTTCGCAGCATTGCTATAACAGCAGGACCGTACTTCCGCGGGTCCCATCCTGCTCCCAGCCTGTCATGTTGCCCTCTGAAGGGAAGAGCAGCTGTTTGAGCAGGGTTTCCATTACCTTGTCCCACCTTCCTCAGACCAAAGACAAAGGAGAGCAGCAAACCCTATGTTTTGATGGCACGTACCATCATTCTGCTTGACAGAAGACTTGTTATTGGTGACCAGGGGGTTGAAAGCTGTCAGGATAAATTTAGGAACTAAAAAGACAAAAGACAAATTGTGTACTGTTAGTTTGAGGAACCAGATCCCCAGTTAGTTTCCCACTCCGCTGATAGCCTTGGGTTTACATTAATAAATTGACTTTCCGACGGTGGTATTGAAGGGACTGGAACAGGCAGCTGCATCCAGAGACAAGTGCCAGCCCTGCCAGTGTACGAGCCTGGCACTGCAGCCAGCCTGAGCCTCCTCAGTGGCCCAGAGATGCTCACACCCAAAGGCTGTGAGCATTTGCAGAGGCGGTGCAGCCCCAGGCAGAACTGTGCTGCTCATCCCCACCACAACTGCCCCAGCTGGGGCTGCTGCCACCGTCTGCTGCATTGCCTTGGCTTCTGCTATGCTAGTTATGCCCTTGGTTATACTCTATACATCTAACCCTGATGGCTGGTGAGTGCCCAGGAGAGGTGCTGTGACTGGTGACGTCCTCCTCCCTCCACCACCCCCCACAGATCTGGTGCACCAGGAGGCACGGCACTGGGATGCTGCACCATGGGATGGTGATAAAGCGCAAGCTGCACACAGGGTTAGCACTGCCAGGAAGGAAAAGGAGGTGGGAAAGGGAATAAAGTATCTGGGAAGGAGATTGAAAGGAAAGGAGAAGGGCAAGGACAGGAGACAAGGGCAAGCACAACAGGCAGAGCAAGCCTGAGGGGTGGGACACAAAGGTAGCAAGTCAACTGGGCTACAGTCAGATGCTAAGCTACATCTAGATACTGGTTTTGCATGAGGATAATTCACTGCAGTTCAAGGAGAAATGGGTAAACTCTTCTGTGATGTCCTCTGCAAAGCCTCTGAGATGAATGGCCACCGAGGAGGAAGGTGCGCAGGATGGGAAGAGGTGCACTGGGTGAGATGAGCTGCATTCTTCTCATTTCTTTAATTTTTTCCCCCGATAAGTTTTCATATTCTTCTTCAAATAATTAAGAGTTAAAAGCAGGTGCATCACACAGACACTGAGAGTTCACATATTCTGTGTCACATGAATGGGCCCTTCAGATACCCAGATCTTGGGACCTGTCCCCTGTGCTATCTGAAGGCAGATTGATTGATTTTCAGACTGATGTGAAGGGAAGAAAAAGGAAGAAATTTCAGGTATAACGCTCACCTTTATCCCACATAGAAACATTTACCAATAAATAGTGTTAAGGAAAGTTAAACGGAAAACAGGAGACTGAGGTTTGCAGTTTAGCATAGTTTTCATTTGAAAAACAACTAAAAATAGCACTTCTTTCTGAGCAGAACTTTTCTTTCTGTGTGGGCTCAAAGTTGTAGCTGTTTCCTTTCCTGATGAAGGGATTTTCTGGGATATTTTAGCTCCTGTTTGCAATAGGAGGCCAACAGAGATAGGGCAAAATGAGCTCATTTCTATTTTGGCTTGTACCTCATTGTAATTCTTAACTGGTTTCCAGCAGCAGGATATTTCTGCTGGCGCAGGAGGCAGACAGTGAGCAGCCTGGTTTGTTTTCAGACCGCACTCTGGACCTGCAGGCCTGGCTGCTATGAACAATGTGCGTGTGTTATGAAGAATGTCTGCGAAAGACGCACCGTCCCCAGTGCCTTTGTGAGACCTGAAGCTCTTCTTGCATGGCCTGGTGCCCAGGCAGGGGCTCCTCCACCTGTGCTGATGTTTCTCCTACTCCTCTCCTAGGGTAAACTTCCCAGGGCTTTGCTTGCTACAGGGCAGAGTACTTTCCCATGGCTGCCCATTGGGTTTGAACAGCTATTTAAGATGCCATTCAAATATTTGTTGTTAGGAGATGTTTAATTCAAACTGGCATGGACGAAATAAGCTCCTGTCTGCCTGCATTGTTAATTTTCATTATGGCTTCATTTCAGACACAGGGACTTTAACTAGGATAGGCTGCACCAGGTCGCTGAACAGAGTAACTGGTACTAGCATGAGGAATTTTTATCAAGATAATCACATCTATACTACAACTTGTGCCAGCACTACTTTGTAAAGTAGGGTAGGAGTCAGTCACCGACTGAAGCTGCCAAAGGCAGCCCACAGATGGACTTTGGCATCCAGGGAGTGCAGATAAAACATGGGGCATCAGAAGCTGTGTCTCCTGAGAGAGGCTCCTGAAGTCCAGCCTCAGCAACAGCCAGATTTCACTTTGTGCAGACAGGAGATGATGCTGAGCAGGTCACTGGGGGCACTGAGACTGTGAGAAACCAGCACCTCCTGGCTCCTGAGGAGTTTTTACTGGCAGGAATTAACTGCAAATATGAAAATGCAGCCGGACACACCAGCCCTAAATGGCTGCTGACCACTGAGGTGGGAGTATGGCTTTTTTTCCTCACATTCCTGATCATAATGGAAATACTTTCAGACGTGGCACAGCCCTCAGAGAATGTGGTCTGCTCTGTTGTGCTCTGTCACTTCATGGGGAGGCCTATTTACCTGATCTTGGGAAGCGTCAGGTTAGCAGGGGTCTTATAGTGAGGGGAAAGACTGTAAAATGTCATTCTGGAATATGCCCAAACTCCTCCCACGTTCACTAGATGATCTGTAAAATAATTAGACCTGCAAATCATTGGCTAATGCTTCAGATTGCACAGCTCAGTAGGATTTGGCAGAAGAAGAAGTCTTCAAAATGTGCCAGCAACACATAACAACACTATTTATTACCCACGTGTTTTTGCAAAATCACTTCACTAAACAACAGAATGCACAACCTCACTGCAAACAAACTTACACTGGTTTCCTAGTACACAGGTATGCAAGAAAGTGATCTGTTACAGTTACTCTTACTTAAAGAGAATGCCATTAACTCATTCATAAAGTTACTACAGCATGAAGGCAACTGCACAATAATATAAGGTATAAGTGCAAAGGCAGATCTTCAGCTCTTTTCAATAATATCAAGCTGAAATACTGCAATGTCTCTCACCTAACAACTAACTCATGGGGACACTGGAAAAGAAAATCTCCCATGCCAGCAAGGAAGCAGCCAGGGCTCATTTTCCTCTGATCTTCAGGTACACAGTGATCTGGTAATCAATCCTACATTCCTGTTTCCAAAACCATGTCCCAGATAACCACTTCTCACTACAGGTGCAGCGAAAGGATTCTGATATGTTCCCATGTCACTGTTGTGACACCCTACAGACAAGAAAGAGCCAGAAAGGAACAGGGCTGGCACCTTTCTGACCAGTGCATAGTATGCAGAGTGGTAACTTGGTGAAAAAGCCTTTACGCATCCTGTGGTTGAAGCAGAGGTGCGTGAGAGACAATCACCCCTGACCCTCACACTTCCACCCCACAGCTAGCCAGAGGAAAGCAGAGCCTTAGAAAATCTGTTTGAGGCTTAAGAAATGTGCAGCCACTCCTAAAAATGTGCAATACCAAAATCTACAGTAAAGTTCTGAGACCCCTTTAACCACTCTTCTCTCCCCTTTATTGATACTACACTTTGCTCTCCCATAGCCTCTGCTTTTGAGAAAAAGAAATGTGGGGAATTCTGCTTTCCCTTTATGTAAATACATTAGTCTGTGGTAAAGAATATGGAAAACTGTTCTCTCTTGTCCGAGGAAGGAGCTGAAGTAGGCTTCAGTCCTGCAAGGAATGTATAACCTCAAACCTCTACTTTTCATGAGACTTTACCCATGAGAAAGGAAATCCCTCTGCAAGACTGAAGGCTGTAGGTGTGCTCATGTGAATCAGATTTCAGGACTGGCCTTGTACACAGTGCTTCAATTATGCTGGACTGCTTTACCTGCACTGATGGCAGGCAATGCCAGGTTAATTTTTCTAGCTGTTGTAGGTGAATTCTGTAGAAGAGACTCTTATTTTGATAGTATTTCTCAAAATCTCAGACATACCTTATATTGTATTGTCAATTGCATTTTACAGGAAAAAAACCTTGTAATGCCCGAGTTTACATTAGGTGCAGCTCTGCCCATGGCATTGCTCACATAGAATCATAGAATAGTCATATTTTGGTAGTCCTGCTATGGCTTTGTCACAGACTTCCTACGTTAAAAGGAAGGGGACATTTAAGCTTCTGTGTGAATGTGTGTGTGTCTCTGTATGTGTGCACTATTTGGCATTGTTTTGCTTTGCAAGCAGAATGAGGGCTTTAAAATGATCACGCATTTGCTCTTACCACATGCGTAGCTGACGTTAAGGTATTTTGTCACTCCAGGCAGGCACGGACTTCCAAAATCCTGGCTAGTGACAATGATTTTGCATCTCTGTTTCCCGTAACACCTTTTTGATAAAACTTCCAGCGCCGTGTAGGACAAACAGTCTGAAAGAAAAATGCATACAATAAATACACAACACTGGCGTTACCAGGAATGATGGCTGCTGCATGCACAACTAGAGGTACAAATCTGCTATTGATTTCAGGAACATGTTTCCCTAAGCAGGATTTCAGAATTAAATATTAAGATTTGTCAATGCAAGGAAGTGAGCTGCAATGAAAATGTGAACTTGCAGCAAGCTAAGCACCTCATGCTGCCTTCAGGTGCATACTAAGGTTGCAGTAAAATTCATATCAAGCTCCAAATGGGTGCCAAATGTAAGACCTCTATGTTCTCTTCATGATGACTTGGACAAAATAAGCACATCCCGATAGCTCTCCACCTATTCCATGTCAAGATGAGTGCGTAAATAAAGGGAGATGGAATGCTGTTTGCAGGTCTTTCTCTTGGTTCCTGGGTTACTGAGATGATTTGGCTGGATGCCTGATTTCAGTTCAAGTCAGGTGAGATCAATTTCTGTGTGTCATAACAGCCAGGGCTACTGTGAAGTTTGGTGCATTAAAGGTAGCTTTTGATTTATAATCCCTACCTGTTCCTGGTAGGAGCCCTTCTACTGTGGCGAAAAGGTCAAAGTGGGCTCAATATTTAACCAGGGAAGTATTTGACTTCGTCCTCCCACACCAAATTCCAGGCTGTTCTAGTAAGGCTGCCACCACATGCCAAGTTGGCATGCCTAAAGCAACCTCAGTGGCATCAACACTGCACTGCCTTCGTGCCCTAATTACATGAGGTAACCCACATCATTTTCAAAGCAGTTTAAACTACGCCTGACTTTGTGCAGATGAAGAAAGTCCAGATTGCTGAACCTCTCCCTGGGTAGTGAAAAGTACGAGCTGTGTGTAAAAACCTGCCTTGCTAACATCTGTACCCAGAACTGGCATTTCTTTATTCATTTCTTTATTACTTATTATGAAGACTTACATCTCCTACCACAATTTAGAAAAGAATAAGACTCCATTAGCAGCATTTTGCACCAAAGCTGAAATTATTCGAGTAGGAAAGTGTGTATCAGATAAACTTTAAAAAAATTGTTTTAAAAAAAGAAAGAATGTTTCCAGATGTGATTAAGCTCCCAGCAGCCACATGTGCTAAACTGCAAGCCACAAAGCAAAAACACCCCTTGGTTCTGGTTTCTAAATAGAAAATAAGCAGGAATTACAAGTCTGGAGTAAGTAATATTTTGCTGAAGCTGTCTGCTTTCCAGTCAGCTTTACCTCATGCATTTTGTGACTTTCTATGGATGACGGGTATTTCTCACTCTAGTCTTTCAAGGCAAAGACACTCTAGGGGTCTGAAAAAAGATTTCTCTGGGCATTTAAAGTCCTTCTTCCTATAGTAAAACTCAGACAAGAATGGCATCTTGCCATCTTTCAACTGCTCAAGCTTATCTGTGCCTCTTTAGAGGAAGGAGAAACAATTCCTACAAACACTCCAAAGGTTCCCCAAATCAATCTTGTCTGAAAAGAAAGAGGAGGCTTGAGACTGGAGTTCCTGACAAAGAAGATTGACATTTAACCTGTGAAAATGGGGCAGATTTGTGATTTTTAAAGTTAATCCTAGAATCATAGAACAGTTAGGGTTGGAAAGGACTTTAAGATCATCCAGTTCCAACTCCCCTGCCATGGGCAGGGACACCTCGCACTAAACCATGTCACCCAAGGCTCTGTCCAACCTGGCACTGAACACTGCCAGGGATGGAGCTGACACCTGCACTAAGTAAGTCATATACTTGAGTGGAGCCATTGGGAGATACTGGGCTGATTCGTTTGTTTGGCAAAGGGCTCGTGGGTTACTTTTGGACATGGATTTTTGGGAGAGCACCTCTTCCTTTGTGTTTTCAGAGACCTGAAATCCTAATGCCTGTGTGTCCCTGGAGGCTGCTGGGCAGGCAGGGAAGGCTGACCCAAAACATTGGATAGTTCTGATTAACTCACTCAGCCATTTAATTTTCCTCCAGTTTAGTTTTTTAGATGAGTTATGATATATTTGGGTGGACATTTTAGGCAGCCAAGTAGCTTATTTTGGCAAGTACAAAACCAACTCCGGAATATCAGGAGGAATTATCAGATGATTCATAATTTAATGGATTTGGAGCACAACAGCAATCTGGCAAACAGAATTATGTTTTCTACAAAATTTCCTGGGAGCTACTCACAGTGTCTTAAAAAACAGGAGGCTGGGTTTCTACAAATTCAGTGATACAGTGAGTACATGTTTCATTCTGCCTTTGGCAGACGTTTGCTCATGTCCTCTGTGGAAGTTAATGGCTCCTTATCATCTATTTTCATGTTGGATTTGGCTCTTCTACATGAGGAGCCAGTTGTCATGTGCCTGCAGGCTCTTGGCAGGCCAGTTTCTGGAGAGCTTCCCAAGGCTTGCCTGGTGTCACAGGTGAGTAAATGCAAATCAAGGCAGGCTTGCTTCTGCAGGACAGCAGAGCTGCTAACTGGAAAGACCTATAACAAACACCCCCCCCATTCAACAGCTTCCTGTGGTCTAACGGAATCTTGGCTTTTGGTGATTCAGTCAAAAAACGTTCAGTTTTTTTCTCTCTGGTTCACGTGTGTCCTTGCTGTCTCCCCACCAGCTCTCCCTGCAGCCATGATGCCAGCTGAGCAACGATTTCAGCTCCGAGGAATTCTGTGTACTTGGTACCGAAGGCCACTTTTTCAACATCTGCAGGTTCGTCTGTACAATCTCACACGAACAGACATTACAGAAGTGTTTCTGCACCAAAGTCAGAGGAATTTGTGTGATGTTCAAGCTACTATCATCAGCCAAAAATGCTTGATTCTAATAGCAATCCATCTCCAGCAACGCAGAGCTCATGCTAGGAACAATTTACCCTCCTTCTGATCAAACACCTTATTGCAGTGTCTGAATGAGGAGAGGATTCAGTCAGCGCTGCATTTTAAGTAAATGAGTGAATGGTCCCATTGAACAGCCCCAAAGATCACCAATCAGGAGATGAACATAAATATGCAATGTGTCCTCTTTCTGAATGTTTGAGCTACACATAGAATCATAGAATATTTTGAGCTGAAAGGGACCATAAGGATCATCGAGTCCAACTCCCTGCTCCTCACAGGACTGCCTAAAACTAAATAATTCGTGTTTATGGAGCTTGCTAAATCGGTACCATACGTTTAAAATAAACTGCCTCTTTAAAGGCAGTTTATTGTGTTCCCAATGTGCTAGAAGGCTGGTGGCATCCACCAGCAGTGGTGGAAAAGGCAGCGGTGTGTGACTGGGAAAACACTCCATTCTTCCTGCCTTTCTCCCAAAGTTGCCAGTTACACATCAAGACTGTTGGTGGATCTTTTAAAACAGACACTTATACGGATAGCATGGAGATACGGGTGTCAAGAAGAGGTTCTTAATGCAGTAATAAACTATCAGATCTGACAGCAGCCATTTAACAGTTAGAGTAGAAAGCACTGTTTCTGGAGGAAAGGCTCTTTCAGCTCCCTAATTAGCTTTGTTTAGGAATGTTTTGGCATGCAAATGGCATGCTATAAATCATGCAAGCTTTAATGAGAAGCAATTTGTCTTCTGGTTTCTTAAAGCTTTTCTCAATTCAGACAGGAGGAGCTTTCCCCCCCTTTCTTTCCACTGCCACACAAGACCTCCAGGTGATGGAGCAGCCAGAGCTGGCCTGAGTATCTTGTGCCAAGCTCTGGCTACAGCGTCCTGTCTCACTCTCCAAACACTACTAATTGATGTCTTCTCTCACATCACTATGCACAGGGCGAGCCTCAAGACACGGTGGGTAGGGAATGTGTCTCAAACATAGACCTGCATGACATAAAAAGTAATGTGCTCGTGAAGGACCAGGGCACCCAAGAAAGAAACCTCTCCACAATTTGTCACTTCAATACTGGAGCCCAGCTGCTTCTTGCTTTCATTCCAAACTGCTGGCTTAACACTGCTTTATGCTTTCTGGGCTGTGTCTACCCGCAAAAGAATAAGGAGCTTGCTTTTAAAATCAACTGAAAGCAAAGATTTCACACTACCAAATTGGGATGGCTTGTGCTTTGTGGAGCCCAAATATCAGCTGTGGGTATAAGAATTGACAAGGGGAAACTATGGAGTTTGGAGCAAGCTAAGGCTGTAGACTCCCAGAGAAAGTTACCATAATAATATGGTAATTTATGCAAGAGCATGGCACACAGGGTCCTGCCTATGCATCAGAAAAGGGCCATTTGAACTGCTGATTCTAGCAAAACCACACAATATGACCAGCAGCAGTTATGAAAAGTGCGGCCAATACCTTTATATTCCAGGTCCAAATATTGCCAGTAAACAAGGCAGTATTATATGCTAAAAATACTGTTTGCTGCCAGCACAGGCCAGTCCTTACAAGTGAACAGAGCACCAAGGCTTTCTGTAAAGCTGCATCCTCTCTCTCCCACTCACTTCAGTGCCTGTTGTGAGGCCCTTTTAAGTCTGCATGAGATTAGCCCATTGCTTGGTTTTATTTACAAATGGCTCTGAGTTCAGAATCCAGTCTGTATTTTGCACCAAAAAAACCCAACCCAAACTTGGTCCTTCTCTCCTGTATATGCATGGAGTGGGGGAACCATCTGCCAGCACTAACACAAGGACAAGAGACAAGTGCAGTTCCACGCTTGGTGGCAGCAGCAGGAATTAGACTCCCTCTGCTGAAATGCTTGCTGCTTTCATGTGCACCATTTGGGCCTGCATGTGCACAGGCAGGAGTTCCTTGCCTTGTTTTAGACTTGCATGTCCAAACAGTTAAAAAATCTAAGCTAGAAAGAACTATACACAACAAAACCCCTGAACTGCTGGCAAGTGAAGTATTAATGGATGAAGTGATGTGTGTCTGAGTGTGCTTCAAGCAGCTCCAAACAGCTGCTCAGCCAAATGTGACCTTCCCTGTTCATCTCAGCAGAAAGCTAACTGGACTCTAAGAATAGTGGCTTCTCTCTTCTTCCCTTCAAACAATCGCATCTCATCCTGCCACTGCTCTGAACACTTTTTCTTCTTGGGGAGCTTTGTCTCGATAAGATTTGCTGGGGCCAAGGTGTGCAATGGCTCCTACTGGCACCTTTTGGGGCCCTAAACACCTATTAAGCTTCCCAGTTCGCTCAGGCTGACACAGACAAAGAACTTTTCACATGTCTGCACAGAGAGAGAGTTGACTTAAGGATTTTTGTGGTGGAAGCAAAATTGAACAACTGAGCACGATGATGCTCAGGAGTGGAAGGGCATACCCAGGCCTTAAACCAGTGATAACTGTAGTCTAGAAAAGACTTGGTCACCTTCTCTGTAGCAGCTCTGAGTTACAAGCTCTTTCTTCTTCCCTCAGCAGAGAACTGGGCTTAGTGTTTCTGTCAGTTGACAGAAGTGCTCCTTGAAGTGTCTGTACTTCGATATCCAGCATTCTAGATCCATCTTAAATTTTGGCAAACTTACATGATTATTATGGCACCTAGAAGTCTATAGCTAACATGAACCTAATAACTTCAGTGTGTAAACAGATCTGCCTATAGCTGTTTGTACCTTTACCTCCTTTACATCTGCTCTCAAGACACTTAAACAAGAGACTGGCTCACACAAGGAGGAGAATACATCTCTTAGTAAAAGAAACCACATGCTTGTCAATCAATCACTGTTAGTGAATAAGTGATGCAGGCCCTTTGAATTGTCCACAGTACTGATACACACACACACAAAAAAAAAGGAACCACAGTATCACAAGATACTGTTATATATCAAATTATGATGCCTTGTTGGGCTGGAATGAACCTACATGGTTTGGGTGTTTTAAATCTCTCTTTCTTGCCTTGCTAACATCCCTTCCTCTTAGCTGAATGTCATTTCACTGGAAATAGGGGATTAGGACAGAACCCAGCCCCAGCGTATGTTATGCCACAGTGGAAGATGTGATGATACTGCCTGAATTCTCCACCTCCCCTCTCAACCTCCCAAAAGTGGGAACAGGTGAAAGAGAGGGCTGTGTTGGAAAGAACCCTATCTTCCAGCAATTAAGATATGTAATTCGGGGCTCTGCTACTCATTAGTGCTTGAGGGAATGCACATCTGACCAGCCAATGCACATCCAGGTGAAACTTCTGGGAAGGATATTTTTGCATTCTAGCTTGCAAGTTGCAGCTAGACGAGACCCACTACCAAGCCTTTGTTCAAGTACTTTCATGTATTAACAAGAGTAATTTATGATTTGAGAAGTGTTTGTTGACCTGAATCTTCCTTATACTCCCTATGGTAACCTGTTCTGGCACAACTCTTTAACTTCTTTTGGCTAATACTTTTTCTCTTTCCTCATGCACATGTTAGTACAAATATAAAGGAGATAATGTTTCAGAAAAGGCAACCACTCACACAGGAACAAACTGCTACGGTCTCCTGCTTTGATGCTGGGCACAATAGATTCCTCTAAGCAGAACCATCTGCTACAAAACTGCACCCATAAAAGTTTTAGATTTGTTGTGAAGCTTTTTATAATCTCATAAAACAAGGAAGTTACTTTCTGTAAATACTGTACAGTCTTAACAGTGCCAGTCATTTGAACAGCTGCTGAAGCAGGACACTGCTTGGAGTTTTCTATTTTCCTGCAATGACCCATTGATACTGTAATGGAAATAATTCCCTGTGCCTCAATGAGCTCTGTTACTTATGGTAGGAGCTTGCTTTGCAGAAGAAACTTTTCCTGAAGGCAAAATATCCTAAAAAAAGCCTGGAGGCAAGATTTTACACACTGTTCTTTGAAGTGGGCAACTCACCAGAATGAGTGGCCCTGATGACAAGTTGGAGAGCAAGACCAGAGATATGAAAATACCACATTTAAGTTCAATTGTGAAAGTGATAAAAAAGCAGGAAAAAAGTTTCCTAGTGATCTTATGTGGAAGTTTCACATTCTTTGACAAACCCTCCCTCTCCCTCAAACTGCATCGAGCAAGAGGAGTTGTTCTAAGTGCAGCCTTTTGTTTCTGGCTGTTTTTAACAAGCAAGAGACATTTTGAAATGAAAGGTGCAAGTTACACATATAATTAGGTACAAGTCTTGGGACTGTCTTATCAGGTAAAGTACAAGTTCGAGATGTTCTTGTACCCAGCAGTTCAAATCTTTACCCAGATTCAAATCTTCTCTTTATCTGAATCAGAACAGGGACTTGAACGTATGTTTCCTGTAACCAGACCATAGGACAACTTTACTGTAAAGGCTTTATCTAGCAAGGGTGTCACCTCAGTGCCCCTGCTCTTCTTCCTCTGTATTGAAAATGGCACCTACTTTACATTATTAAACTGGCTCAGAGAACTACTTCTAAGAGGTGGCAGTCACGCTACACGTTGAGCTGAGGCTCAGGATCCTACAAGGCCACACAGATATCCTCAATACCAGAGGTGGATTTATATACTCTATTTCCAATATGGAGAAGAGCCTTTACACTAAAGAAATTTTACATTTTCCTGTGTTTCCTTTGAAGGAGGTCACATGAGGTCACCAAGCTCTGGAGGTATAATTAATTCAACACCCAGTACTCCTAGCAAGACCATATCAAGTATGGATTGTAGCAAAACCCCTGAGCTCAACAGAGACTTCCTATACTTGTCATTATGACCTACAGATGACTTCTCTTAGTACTAAAAACACCTCAATTTCTCTGTGATGCAGTGAAAGAAATGGAAACGCTCAAGCACTGCCTTTAGGCTGAGATACACAAACACGGATGGAAACAACAATGGATGTGTGTTGGAGCAGATTTAGGTTTTGGTGCAAACATATGCGAGTACATGGGCTCTGATTCAGGAATTAAGAGCAGCTTCAGTAAGCTTCCTAAATTGTCTCAAATCATTAAAATCACGCTGACGTTCACTGCTTTCCTGAGAGGAAGGTACACAGGCATTTTAAAAGTCCAGTCACGCACCCGCTCACATCTGTATGTGCTTAAACAACCACATAACTAAGATTTAAGCTTGAGATGACAGATCTGGTGTCAACTGGATTTGGCTCCTACGTGCTAAGTCTTTTGTGATAACTGAATGTGTACTCCCAAGCCGCATAGGTGCTTTAGAAAATTATACTTACTGCTAAGGTACCACGCAGGAGGAGACCAAGCACTTTAATTAAGTAATGGGAAAGCTATACCACTATCCACCTTCTGCAAATCTACCTTGTGTTTGCCTCAGGTCTTATACTCTCTCCAATTACAACAGTTTTATGTTACTTTATGGAACACAAAACCAGCAACAGCCAGGGTGTTGCTCAAGCTGGTATGCAGGGGGACACAGCAGAGAGTTTTTTACTGTTGCAAATTCTTTCTCTGTTTATACTGGGGTAAGTAAGAAGGGTTTCCAGCATTCTGATCCGTGAACTCTAAGTGCTGACATTAGAGACAAGTGAGTGATTTCCAGAGATGAATGAAGTGCAAGAAATGAGCATGACAGCAGCCTTTCTTGATCATAGAACCATAGAATCATAGAATAGTTTGGATTGGAAAGGACCTTAAGATCATCTAGTTCCAACCCCCCTGCCATGGGCAGGGACACCTCACACTAAACCATGTC
>JANHGB010051270.1:0-27408 GCA_026283785.1 Coracopsis vasa
TGGACTTTGCTGTTTTGTGGGAAATGAATACTGAGAGTGGAAAAGAGAATTTGATAAGCTTACTGTAAACTATACCACTGGATAATAAAATGCAAGTGTTGCATGTTTCTGTGTAAAATAGTTTGGAATGGTAAGAACACAGAGTCAATCCATAAGTCCATCTAGTCCAATATCTGTTCTCTGAAGGCAGACCACCAGGAGAAATACATGGCCTTGGGTATAAAAGTGGGACAAGCTTGCTAAGGTACTTCTAAATGGTGTACTTTCCCAGCCTCCAGCAGCTTCCAGTTGAAAGACTTACAGATACCAGAATTGATGTCTTCCCCAAAACCTCCACCCCACCCCCCCACAGAAGCTATTCTAAGTGGACCTTTTCACGGATTTATCTCTTTTTGTTCTTACAAACTTTTGCTATTTGCAGCATCCCATAGCACAGATACCCACAGCTGAACTGTGTGTTTTGTGGACTCAGCCTCGTGGGTTTTTACTGCCGTATAATAGTTTTCTTAATCACTTTCTACCTTGTTGGAAGAAATTGTGAGCAATCACTCTCTATTAATATTCTCCAGCATCAAGTACATTGGTTGGCTTTTTTAACTCGAGATTATGGTCCTGAGTAGAAAACTTCATGTTAAAGCTTTGTGAATCTCTTCACATTTCATTTACCTTTTTGCGAGCAAATCACTTGATATTTGATTAAAGTTCTGCAATTCCTTGCAGTCGTTCTCCATCTTTACCAGAAAATTTCCTTTCATGGCTTCTGAGTTTCTGTAATTTGATGGGAGACCTTGTTAAAAGTCTTCTCAGAAATCCAGGTGTATTTTTATGGAGATCAGTGTTCATCTACAAGCTGGTTGGCTCTCTGAAAGCCCAGAAGGTTTCTGGTAGCATGGCCTTTACAGCATAGCACAGGACAGGCATGCGTGTCCTTTAGTAGGTTTCCTGACAGTTTGGACAGACTGGAGATGGGTCTTTACTGTTTTGCAGCTCTTGCATACCTTCTCTATAAATAGCTGTTGCTTTAGACATTTCACAGTCCTCTGGTGTTAAGGCAGCTTTAAGAGAGGTTATTTAACATATATGAAACTTCAGCTCCTGCACCCTGACTTTCATTTAAAACTTTTGTAAGTTCACATAAAGAGTTTGCATTTGTTTGTATTGTGGGTGGGTGTTTATTTTTTCTTCTTTTCTGAATCCTAACATAAATATGCCTGTTGATTGTGTTGAAATTAGAAGAACTGTTGTAAGATACAGGGACTGGGTGATTTGCTTGCACCCATACTCAAGATTGGATATGAAAAAGTGGTTTCATGTTGTCTTACACAAGCAAGCTGTATCAAATGTATCCCCATACTGTCTGTTTACAAAAAAACACTACCCAGCAGTGAATCACGTGCTCATAAATAATATACAGAGAAAAAAATGTAGCAGATCTGTGGTACTTTGAATGTGAGGCAATACCTATTCTAATAAATTAAATATGTGTGTGATCATCCTCTGGTGTCGTGGCCCACAGGTACAAAAAATCTGTGTCTGTAGCATTTAACTGCCTTATGGTCCATGCAGAATGGCCCTGTGCAGGCTGGAAAGGATTTCCTGGTCTGTGCCAACTCTGAAACTGTGTTGGGTTGTTGTTTGGGAAAGTGCTAGTTAGCATGTGCCAGAACTGTGCCAAGAGCTATTTTAATGGTTTGACTACATAAATGACCAGTTCTAGTGCCCCACAGCATTGCCATGCACATTACCTTCCTTAAAAATGGGTAACAACTGTTAAAGGAGAACTGGAGGTCACTTGTTAAAGCTTGTTAAATTATTCTTTTTCTTTATAAAGCCATTTTACTTCTTCCTATCCTAGCAAGGTTTCTTTGAAACCTGATGCTTCTCTAGTCTGTGCTAGTAGATATATTAGAATATGCACAGAAATTGTGGCACACCTGATTTCTTGTGTGGTCAAACCTGAGGAGGTCAAATTAATATTTATTCAAAATTACCTTTTTATAGCAAGCCTGAGGAGAAATCAGTTGCAACCTGAGAAAAGACTAAGCAACAATCCTTTAAAATGGCCATCAAAGAGTGACTCAAGAGAATAAGCCAGAAAGAAAGGAGTTAATGCTGTAAAAACTGGCAGCTCTGCATAGCTGGTTTTCAGCCCCTTCTATGTTTTGTCATTTTCTTAAACAAATTAAAGTTACTGTCTTCTGGAAGAGGCTTGCCTGGCCAAAGATGGTGTTAAGCTACGCTACTGCACAAATTGCTGCATCAGCCACACAGACTGCAGTAGGTGTATAGTGCTTAGTGCATTATTATACATTGAACATCTTGGTTATAATTCTTTAGACCATGAAAAGAAGTCTTGAAAGGGTTCTTCTGGTCTTGTAGTTTGAAAGAAAGGCTTTTTCTTCCCACATCATGACTTTTCTCACAGGTAAACTTGTATGCTCTTTTGTGGTCCAAAGAGGAGAGAAAAATGAAAAGGTGCATCACCCTGAATAGCGTGTTTTACCCACTGCTGCCCATATGATCAGACTGATCAAGACTTAGACTTCTGTGAGAAGAAACAGGAACATTACAGGAAAAAAAAGGACGCTTGATTACAGCTTTTTAACTGGCAGCTGTTACTGAAGCAATTTAGGACTTGATTTTGAAAACCATGGGTTAATATTGAAGCTTTCTTGAAGCTCAGTAGTTATACAACTGGGATATTTCTAAGATAATAGCTTTCACTGAGAGAAGGTTACAGACGCATAAAATTCATTGTCCAAATACAGGATGTTCCTGTTTCTTGCCACCCCCTCCTCCAGGCCCTTCTTTATGGATTCCTTTTCTTAGTTAACTGCGGTCACACTTGCAGACTCCTAGAGTTATCAAAGTCGCTTCCAAGTGTGTGTTACTTCTTCATAGGGAACTACATCCATTATTGGGTGAGCAGGTGCTAAATCCTGTTGTGACAGATCAGCTTCAAATTCAGGTCGTAACTTTCCAAGACTCAAATTCATCTTTTGACCTACATAAATTCCACACTTGCATCAGCCCTTCTGTAGACATTTATGTGCATTGCAATGGTTAATGCGCTCTGAAGAACAGATCCTGTACTACCAGCAGTCAGAGTTTGATGAACTTCACACAATGTGAGGTTATTGTTTTTTTCCAAGAAGAAAAAACCTCTTTTATGTCTAAACATAGCTCTGTAATGCACTTGTGCAAAATTATTCTTAAAATGTCACTGGCAGCAATGGAAAAACCTCTTCATGTTATCACTGAAGATAAGCAAGGCAATTCCACCTTTCATCTAATTACCATGCTTTATTTATTATATCTGAGGCTTTACATATCTCTGTTGCATATGCTTCAATTCTGGATTTGCTTAAGACAATCTGCAAGTCGTTTGCCTAAAGATTTATGACATCATCTTTCTAGTCTTATTTTGTGTTCAGTGGAGAAAGAGTTGAAATACTTTGTGAGATATATAACATGATTCATTTTGTCCTAAATGAAATGTCTGTAGGCTGGCCAGGTACATTGTACCTTATTGGTGACACTTTGTTTCCTTTGAATATATACAGTAAGTCTAAGTGGTGAGAGGAGTAATTAGATTTACAACCCTTGTGTCATTATTCCCTGTTGGTCTGGAGGCCTGTCTGTCTTAAAGATGGCATTGACTAGTGCTCGTGTTTACAAATAAGAAGCTGACTCTTGCAGCAAGGTGCTGAAATACCATTCAACAATGACAACAACTGCAGGGCTCAACAAACAAGTATGGGGACTAGATTTACCTCTTTCTCTTTGTGTTTGCAAGGAGTTTCTCTGAAGTGAATCTCCAGCTCAGTATTGTTGTATATTCAGATCACTTCTGAGACGTTCAAGATATCCTGCTTAATCATATCTCAAAAGAAAAAATATAAAGTGTTCTGTCCTTCTGTCCTTCAAGGTGTCGTGGAGAGATCTCGTGGCAGATGAGCAGATTAGGAAATGAAATCTTTTTCCATTAGGAAATATAAACAGAATCAAGGCTGTAATGGAAGTGTTCCTGGTTTATGTTTGTTAATCCATTTCCTCAATGTTGTAAGTAGGGACAAAGCTAACGTAAACTGAGGCCAGTCATGTGCCCGTCAGTACCGAAACATGGGACTGTTGGTGTCAGTTTCTGCTGTGCACTCCCTTAGTCTTGGTTTCATCATCCAGACAAGATCCGTTCTTCACTTGGCTGTACACAACTGAGTGAAATCCGGTAACAGAGTACAGAAAAAAAATTTATGGCCGTAGGGGAAGGCAGAGGACAGAATATAGTCTAATAGATAAATTAATAAAAATAGGTTTCAGAGTGCAAATGTTTCCTTCTGCAGTTGTTTCAATGTAATCTAAAGGCATCTAGTGTACGCAGACTTCCACTCCTAGTATTTTGTAATACTATTCTGTTCATTTCAGCTTATATATTTGTATGAGCTTGTGCTGGAATATATACAGGAACAAAAAATAATAAAACTTCAATAGAAAGTCTGTTACTTTGACAAAAGTGTCATATTTAAAGCCTGAAGACCATTTAACACATTAACACAAAGGAGATGGTGCAGCGTTTGTAGGTGTTATACATCTCACTGGTAGAAGTAGTTGGTTTGTTTGGCTTGTTTGTTTTTTGGTTTGTTTTTTTTTTCCCTTATATTTGCAGAAATAATGTATGCTGCATATAAGTGATTTCTTTTTACACTGAATGGTTTGCAAGCTTTTGAAGTCAGGCTTACTATCTATGGTTCTCTAGTACTTTGGCAGAGCATGATTTTGCCTTAGCCATCACAAGACATTTTCCTTTCTTCCTCATCTCCAGCTCAACTAGCCTTTCATTATAGGGGGTGCATGAAGGAGATGTGGAGAAAATATTGGAATTGTCCAGACTGTACTGCTACCAAACAAATATTGCATACCTCTTTCTGTAAACTTTATTTGCCTTCTGTCCCTATTAGTTAAAAAATAAAGGTTTAACATTTTCATGGCTGCAAGAAAAGAGCAATGTCTGAGAAAGTAATAAAGGCAGAAAGAAAGGACCAGCAGAATTTCACTGGGGCTGCTTTAACTTCTTTTGACAAGTTTATATTCCATAGCCCAATTTAATATTTGCTGAGTCTTGACTTATGTTTTCAGAAACTTTTATCATTCATGTTTGAGTTTCTGTATTCCTCCTAGCATGATGCTCAAACCAAGGCCTTATCCAGTAAAAGAGATGACTTGTGCTATATATCATAAATGTATTATAAATGCATCCCAGGCATAGATGTATTTTTTCTAAGATTCTTGCAAATAACTTGAATAGCTTATATTCAGTTAGGAACATTCTCCTTTTTGCACTGCTTGTTTAGCAAGCTGTTTCCCAATTTGCATTTATGCATTTGGCTTGTTGAATATAGTACGTCTTGGCTGGTTGATTTTTCCATGCCATTTTCCAGTTTGAGCTCCTCTTTGAACCCTCATTCTGTCTGCCACTCCTCCCAGGCTATTGCCACTCACTTATCTGAAGGATTAGTGCAGATACTGAATGAAAATGCTAAGGACATATCAGTCTCATATAGCAAGACACTTCTAACACCTGCCCTTTAGTATGGCTTTTCAGTTAAACCTCAAGTTATTTTATGGGGACTGATTGCACATAAGGTTTATTTTTGCAGTTTGCTTTGCAGTGTCATATGGGAAATCTTCAAAAGCATTGCACCAGTTGTGATGTATGCTTCCACCTTTCCTTTAGGACAGGCTATATACTTTTTAAAAAG
This sequence comes from Coracopsis vasa, assembly GCA_026283785.1. NCBI lineage: Eukaryota > Metazoa > Chordata > Aves > Psittaciformes > Psittacidae > Coracopsis > Coracopsis vasa. The sequence goes on from JANHGB010051270.1 coordinate 5,760, forward strand.
AAATATGCCTCCTTTATTTATTTGGATACTGAATAATCCTCATTTAGTGCTTTAACAGCTTTTCAGCTGCGTTACTAATTTGGTCAGTATCTGAATATATAGGTGAAATAAGTTGATCTGAAATTGCTTGGATAGCCCTATTTTAACTCCATAAGCCATAATTCTTTGAGAAATGTGTTATTTTTTCATTTGTCCCACAATCCTGTCTTTTCCTTTAACCTGTTGGCTAGTTGTAGTCAAAATTACCAAGAATTATTTTAAACTTTTTATTCTATTTAGAGAGCTCTGAAAGATTTCTGTATTGCATGCTTTGGTTTTGCAGCACAGAGATACTTGGGAGTCATTCAGAAGACTGCTATTGTTTACCCCTGGGAATTTTTTTTCTTCTGATAATAGTGTTTTTATAAAAATATTTAATTACAATTTGAAGATACAGAAGAACACGTCACATAATCTGATTGGGCAGTTGCTTTTTGGTCTTGCTATCTCTCACAGGAGATTTTAATAGTCATTTCTAAGCATATTGGTTTTTAAGTGTTCTGTGTGTAACTTCTCAGGTATAAACAAATATTCATTGGATAAGTCAGAAGAAGTAATTTCGTGGAACATCTGAAGGAGATTTCATGTGGAAGTTTCTAAAAATCCTTATGCCTGGCATTGTGGTTGGACTCGATGGTCTTTTCCACCCTAAATGATTCTATGATTCCATGCTTTTGCGAGTTTGCCTTAATGTTGGGAAAAAGGTCATCTGGGCACCAGCACAGTGAGGCGTGTATTTTTACTATACTTAAATAAACTAGGTTTGAAATACTTTTATTCAAATGAAGTCACTGCATTCATGATTAAATATGCGAAATAAATACCTGACGTAAGTGGAGTTTTTGCAAACTGCAGGGTATGCGGCACCCTGTGCAAAAGTGACTCGGTAATTCCTTTGTTACTCATTGGTAAAAATTAACTGTTACACTTGACTGAAAAATGCTAGCTCCATAATGATGGGAGGATGGAAATATAACCTTTGTTCATCATTTTTTGTTTAAACATAAGGCAGTTTTTCTTCAGCAATTTTCAACATATAGAAAATGCAGCTCTATTCTGTGTTTAATTTTTTGAAGCATGGAGCTGCAATCACTGTTCAGTTACTCATGAGAGTTTTGCTTCTGCATCTGCTGTGTAGAAAATGCAGGTGTCTGTGGGTGCAGCCAGGTGGATTTGTATGTTGTGAACAACCTAAGAACTGCTAATTCTGAGCTGACCTAATTCTGATGGCTCTGTGTCACACTTGCTGGCATGTCACGTAATACCTGTATTCTAATCACTGAGGAATAAAAGCGGCCTCCCTACTGCTGTCTACAACATCTAGGCTGTCTCACATACATTTCATTACTATGTTTATAGTAGTGGTAAAATATTTGTTTTTATCACAGTATTAACTAAACATTAAGTACAAGATATGTAAAATTGCAGGTGTTATGGTTTTCTTAGTTCAGTTTTTTCCAGCAGTAAGAAAACAAAACAACAACTGAAAGCTGATAGGGGTTGAAAGGAAAGTGATAAATTCAATACACAAAATTTCATCAAGGAGGTGAGTGAACTAAAAATAAAGAGATTTAGAAAGAGAAGATGGCCAGAAGGGTTTGTGTTTCTCTGAAGCTACCCCATGCCACCTGTCCCTTTCCCAACTTTGCACTATTTCAGTAACAAGTTCTTAGCTCTACTCTTCTGTATTAGCTAAGAGCAAGTATGGCAGGTGCTGCAGTTGAATTTGCTGATTTTCACAGTGCCACTGTGTGCTGTTTGCCAAGTTTTTCCAGCTTCCAGCAAGAGAGTTTGGAGGTGCCTTTCACTTCTTAATATTTTCATGTTTCTTACTGACACAGCAATATTGGCAGCAGTATTTTTCAGCAGCTGAGATAGCTTTAAAAGTACAAGTACAAGGAAAACATGACATACTCTCTTCTATGTCAAGTTGTGGACCACACTTTGGACATACAATGAAAGCTACAAGTTTCTCTTAAAGTAATCATCCATCCCATCTTTGTGGGTTGACCTGCTAAACCTGTGAATATCTCTGTTGAAAATCTGTATCTGAAAAACTGCAGAGGAATTGTGCTGGTACAGTCCATCTCAGATCATATCTTCAGGGATCCTTCTTGAAGCAAGCAATTAATCTTTGCTTGCTGTGGGGTGCAGCCCCACCACAGAGAGTATAAAATGAATTAAAAGAAAAGGGATAATATTGGGGTACCTCGTGAATCTAAGGAAATGTTGTTCTCTGACCGTTTTTGAGCAGATCATCTGTTACCCTTTCCCTGTTTATTTTTCAAAGCTGTTTGGAAATTGTCAGCTACTGACCAGCATACTTAATATATTGCTGTCAAACCTGAATATTACTTCACTTTCAGTATAAAGCCCTTGGTTTCTTTTTTTGACCTGTTTATGAAGTGTTTATTATAAATAGCATGCTTCAGAGGCAGGGTGTAGAAGGGTATGCTCTTATTTTGGCTGCTGGCCTAAATAGAATTATAAGAAAACCTGTTCAAGGATGGAATTGATAGTTTTCCTCATTGATTGATTGATTTCCTCTATAAGAAAGTAAAACTTGGAATAAAGTATACGTGGGGAAAAGTGACAAAGACCCCTCATATCCTAGATAAAGATCCTTCCAGTTGGAGGATCCAAAAGGTTTGGATGTACTTTTTGGCTGACATTTTATAAGAATAATGTTCGTTCTTAGACAGGTGTACTTCAACTTACGTGTTGAACTTAGACTCAAGTTATGAACTATCTCTTGAAGGGTAGCAAAAGCCTTCCTATCCAGCTCAAACAGAAAAAGGAGAAGATTTGGATGCAGCTGCATCATTCTGAATGGAAGAGTTTGTCACTCCCTGCCCCTGTCAGCCCTCACCCTGAATATTTATCCTTAATCCATAAGAACTTTTGAATAATTACTTGGTATTCTGGGTTTTCCTAATTTGTGATGGGGATCCATGTCAAATGTCTCGCAGTTTGTAGTTGTAACTATGCAGAAGTAGCTGCATATCTGTACACTAGAACTAACACTAGGTTCCTGGTTGGAGCGCAGTCTTTTAATTCCTGTTTTTTAAGTGGACATACTGTATTCCAAGACTTTGCAGACAGCGCAGACTGGAAAAAGTCCATTCCTCCTAAACAATATCCTTTTTTTAGTGCAACTTTCAGATTAGCAAGGTTATATTCTAGTTAGACGATTTCAAAGAGCTTAAGCAGACTTAGTGAGAGGTAGAAGTTGGCTGCATATTGCTGTATCTTTGAATTGGTTAGCAAGCAATAATGCTTTTCTAGAGGAGCAAGGTACCTAAAGTCCTGTTAAAGAGAACAGAAAACTGACATAGAGTCAAAACATCTTTCTTGTAACTCCTTGTAGGATTATACCATACAATAGATTTAGCTGCTGCCTAGTCCAGGAACAATCTGCCCAATTGCCAAAGAGCTGTAGGATATTGTTTGCATGCCTTGGAGATTTGTTCTGCTTGCAAATGTAATGTTCATATTTTTCACCTTTTTTATGTATTTTAAAATATTCTTTATTATATAACTTGGTGGGTTGCCTGAAATTATTTTTAATGCCTAAATTAGTAGGATATTTTTGCAACAAGTACAAGACAGATCATGAGTAGAGGAAGACTGTATTTCTGATCAGTGTGGAGCTTTTGAACAGAATGAGAGACCTCAAATTGCTCCTCAGGAGAGAAGTTTGCAAAACTGACACTTTTAAAGGGTTGTGAGTAAATATAAGTGGAAAAATTAATGTTAAAATGGTCACGTGTCCTATTGCCTATGTTTATTCCCTTGCATGTGCAACATTTTCACTGTTGGTATTTTTATTCTATTCTTACCTCTTTCCATTTTAACAGTTGAACAACTGTGAGAGATAACTTACAATCCTAAAGTCATTTGACTTGTCATCTTAAAGGGTATTTATAAACTGTAGCATTCAGGGAGCCCCTCAGTGTTACTTTAAATAGAAAGACTGCTTTTAGGATATATTAAAAATGTGGACTGTTTCATTTTGGAATTTCTTTTCTTAAACACATGTTAAGATTTATTTGATAAGAAACTCCATAAAAACAGGTAGCAAGTTTAACCATATTCTCTGTTTTCACACTATACTAAAGACTGCATGAAAAGCAAATGGTATGGCTTATGCCAAACACAAAAATGTGAAAAATATTCTTCTCCTGCAAGTACAAATAGCTTTTTCCCCTTTTAATATTGGTCTAAATTATCTGTTTCCTGTAACCAGAAGTACTGCTTTTATTATTTTATTATTTTCAGAAGAAGAATCAAATGCCCTAATTTGCCAGAGGTATATTTATCAGAGTCATTTACATCCCAGTTTCCATGATCACTTGTCTCTGTTGTTGCCAGTCACAGAGTTTTTTTTCTTGCCACACAAACTAGCATCAGTGTGATTATGAGAATGCATATACATGATATACAGAAGTGGTTCTAGGGCTGATTGTCCCTGCCATTGATTTCAGCTTCATGAGACCAGCTTTCAGGTCATTCTGCAGACAATGCGAAGGTTTCTAGAACCTGAAACCCAAGCCATTGAATCTGTATCTGTTTTCTGTGCTTAAAAAGCTTGCTTTTCTGTACTGTACTATGTGATTTGAGATAATGAATTATTCAAATAATAGTTTGCACTATCTTAGATCTCAGTAACAAGAACAAAATATTTAAAATTCTATAGTGCTACACAGTTTTCCATATGCAGTATGTCCCCTTGTAAGCAGCAAGAATATAGAAAATACATTTCAGTGTTGTAAAAACACTGTATTGCACAAGGAGAAAATATGTGCAGGTCTCTTAACATCATATTGAGTTAATTCCTGTCAAGTTTTCAAATTCTAAACAACTTATAAAGCATATTAGAAATTTGGAGGTGATAAAAAGGAAAAAGAAGCAAACAATTTCAGTTAATTTGAGAACTTGATAAGTAAGAAACATTTATGATTAACAAAACAAGGTATTTAGAAATATTTACTAGTTATTGCTACGGAAGGAGGAGAATGTCATTTCTTGGAATCTTTAGAACAGTGTTAGGAGAAAGATCAGAATAAGTAGAGTTGAGTTTATATATTAGTCGAGTTTTGACCTTTTATTGCATCTGGTTTGCCAAATACAAGCATTAGATTACAGAACACGTGATAGAAGTTATTTACAGAGGACATAAGAACCTATAGTCTTAGTCCCCGGGCTTTTTTGTTGGTTGTTTTGTTGTTTGTGTTTGGGGTTTTTTTAATGTTGCAGATGCAGATGCTTGAGTTGTTGTAACACTTGAGGGTGTGTTTCCCAGCACAACATCTGATTAGTCACTAATTTAGTAAGGAATGTCCTGGCGCACAGTTCTGTTGAAGCATGTGAGCCTATCAGCAGAGTAACATATTATACTCTTTTAGGCGTTTCGACATACAGTTGAGTAAAACATCCTAGCTGTTTTGAAACAAGTATGATATTCCTTCCCTGCGTCTCCTTAAGCCATTTCATGCCTTAATTATTTTTTCTTTGTTTTCAAAGTTGTTTTGGAGTCTAAGTAACACTTGAAATCAGCCCTATAGAGCTGTCTTTTATTTTTACATTGAGGAAAATAGATGATAGCATATGTTCATGTTTTTCGTGTTCTTCAGGTTTCCCCACTCCTTGAATGAAGATAATCAGACATATTCAGGAAACTCCTTTAATAAAAATTTTCAGAAATAAATACTTAACTGCAGCGCAAAACCATAAAAGTTCTCTCAAATCCACCTGAATGTTGTGATCACAGCACCATATGATGCACACACCTTTTCCTATCTTAGGTTTTAAATCTGGAGAGTGAGGCTCTTTCTAAAGTTCAGCTTTTTTTCACCAAGCGCTTGGATTCATAATACAATTAACAGATCACTGACGTAGCTGTGGCTATTGATGTTACTGTAGGTCACTTCATAGTGTGCAGTAGTGCTTAAGAGAACTTCATGGTGAATATAAAAATATCCAATATGAAAGTAGTAGAAATAGCTGTTTCAAATATTTAAAAGGTAAATATTAACATTCTTTAAAAATTTACATTAAAAATTTCAGATAGTGAAAGAAGACTTGTGACAGAATGCTGAGCAGAGATTGCTGTAGTCCAGCAGAACTTCCAAAAGGCATTAGCTAAAATATAAAGAACAAGTAAATGAGATAGGACAAAAGAGAAAAGGAATAATTAAGGGGAAATATAATAGAAGTTTCTAAGACACCATAAGGATCATGCCTTTGAGGAAAAATAAAAAGAATGTAATTAAGCTTTAGAAATCCTTGGCACATGATTGTTGTGAACATTAGAACTATATGTGGATTAAAAATATAAATTGTAGGACGGTTCTTCAAAGAAAATTAAGGCTATTAAATAAATATCACTACCTCTGGCTTTCAGTGTTCCTGAGTTGCAGATAGTTGGAGGTTGGTACTGTAATAATACTTCATAAAAATACATATTTTCCCATGTTCTTATTCTGTTGGTTAAGTATCCCCAGGTATTCAATTTTGGCAGCTGTTACAGACAGGGCACGAGGCGAGATGGAACTTTGGCTGACCCAGTATAGCTGTTCTTCTTAAAAGCATTACAAGCATTGACTTTTTATTCAGTTAAGTGACCTAGTAAGACTGAAATAAATACATCTCTTTATTTCTGCATTGCGTATATGTTGTTAATAAATTGTATATAAATGTTAAAGTCTGAGAAATCCCAGAAGCTGAGGTAGCTATTGCCCAATTTTAGAGTGTCTGTTTCTACCACCACATTCCACGGAAGTTGCAAGGTCAAGATGTACCTTAAGAACTTGCTTTTATGTATTTAGACATGAGATCAGAGTAATAAAATCAATCAGAGCAGTAATATCTGAGGTTTGAATGGCTGGTCTTTACAAAAAAATTGTTCAAAACACTTTTAAGAACTTTTAGCCAAATGCATGTTTATGTTTTCTTAGAACACAAACTGAGACAAAAGCATGTAAGACTTTTGTCTTGCATATTGATAGCGAAGACTCTAAATGTGTCTGAACAATTACTGGATGGAGTTCTTATGCCAGGTCTGTACATGAACAAAACTGCTTCCATTGTGAGTTCACCATAAGCAGACAATTTGCCTAAGATGTGTAGTTTGGCAATTTCTGTCCCACCTTGTTAGCTGAATTAGATACTGTGTGTTTTAATCAAAGTCTCAAAACACGGGAGTTCAGCTGAAAACTCCTTAATGTAATGATAAACAAAAAAATAAAAATTTTTCTGAAAAGGACACATAAATGGTATTTTTTGTTAAAGTTTCAAATACTTTGCTCAAAACCCTTCCAGATGTACCTTGGAAAATATTTATTTCATCCATCATTAATCAAATAAAAAAATTACTGAAGAAGCTTTTTTACTTGGTAAAGAACAACTTTAGTGTATGGAAATTAGTATTCTGGGGCTTTCTTTGTCAGTTACTTAAATAAGCTGGAGGGAAAATCAGGATACCTGAAAAGTAGTTGAAAGATTATGTATTTAAAGTGCTCTGAATATTTCCCAAATAAAGTCTTGGGGTTTGGGGTTTTTGTGTGCATGTGGTGTGTGTGTTTGTTTTTTAGTAAGAAAAACTAACCTCACTGGACTGAAGTAAAAGTCTTAGTGTTATTTTCTTTTCACCCTTCTACTTCCCTCGTCTATAGAAACATCTATAGGAACATCCAGGAAGTTGAACTCAATGACTCTTATGGGTCCCTTCCAACTTGAGATATTCTATGATCTGTATATCAGTACAGAAGGTTTTTCAAAGCAAAGGATGCTTTCTCATAGGTATCTTGGAGATCAAGATTCTGAAGTAAAACAGCAAAAGCTATGATAAAATTTTACAGATTTATATAGATAAAAGATGTATGAATAACTAGCTTCTAAAATGAATGCTTAATTTTTCAGTTTTTTGGCAGAAAAGTGTGCTATTGAAATGTATTTTTTATAGCTTAACAAAAAGATTTGTTTAGAAATCCTTAGATGTCTATGAAAAATGAGGAGAGAAGAAATTTTAACAGTGATAGGAGCTGCTGTTGTGTTATGTGAAACAAGGTAATCTATACATGTGTTCTGAACCACCTTATAGAAGGGATTGATTTTAAATAAAAATTAATAATAAAGGAACATGGAAAGGAAAATTTATGGGTTTTTTTACTTTGAGATAGAAGTCTAGGTACCTGAAGTTAATTTGGCTTCCCAGTAGTGCTGTCAGCCTCTCAGCAAAATGTCATGCCTATTATCATCTTCTCGAGGCAGGGCAAAGGTTATCAGGTGCTCAGCACTGCTGGCGGAGTGTTCTGGCAGCACTTGCCCAGCCAGTTCAGGGGATTCCCCTAAGTCACAAGTCTGCATGTGCTCTTGATGACAGATGGGTTAAGTTGCAGGTCTTCCTTGATCATCATTCTTGGTCTGAACCTTTCTTGACTTGTATTAGCTCAAGAGCCATTTAACTCTGTAGGGTTTTTTGGTAGTAGGTTTAATTACGGGAGAGAGTCGAGTTGTTTTTTGCAGTCTGGGCTGCCCTCTTGCCTTTTCTGTGGAACTGTATAGTGTCTCAACGGCCTTCATAGCTTTAAATTTGCAGTTGTTTCATGGAGGGCTGGATGTTAAAAGAGCAGAATGGTTGTGGTTTGACAAGTATTTACTTTGGAGAAACTCCAGTAAGAAATTAGGCACACCAGTCACTCCAGGGTAAAATCAGTTTTGTTTTCGTCAGTGATCTCAGAATTAACCATTCTGTCTAATCTGCAATTGTGTATGTGTATGAATTGCCATCGTGAGAAGCATACCACTGCTTTGTAGAACGTACTTCTTCCTGCTATTTCTCATTATTACCTATCTTGCCCTTCTACATTGGTGCCTGTGATACTGTGCAGGACTATTTTCTTTAAGTTTTGATATTAGCTTTCGATAAGTTTCTATGTCTGCTTTCTCTTTCCAGCTGATAGGGCTTTAATGTAAGATCAAATAGTAACATGAGCCATGACAAGAGGTTCCTATAATTTTTTTTATGTGTTTTGTTGTTTATTTTTTAACAAGCTGGTTGATCAGCATACACAAATAAGTGCCTTCTTAAATGGCATGCACTCTGACTTTTCTTCCCTGACCTGTTTTAGTTTGTAAATACTTTAAATTTTGCTTATAGAGATTTATGTTTCATTATTGTCATTATATCAGATTTGCTAATGTGTTGTTACATGTGTTGGAGTTGGAAAGTACTGTCAGGTAGCATACAAATTGACAGTTGCTCTATCAGATAAAAATATGGCCTTGAAACTGAGTTATGTTAGTGATGATTTAGTATTTTTTATGTCACCGTTTCGCAGTTTTATAAACTACCACAATGAGACTGAATAAAGACAATTCTAATGGAAAAAAACTCTTTTCAAAACAAGAGAATATGATTGTAATTTTATCATCAGGCATATTAAACTCTAAGAGACTTTGTCTCGTGTCACACAGTAAACCACGGATAGATAAATTGATGTTAATAAGTTGATAAGTTAACAGTGTAATTTAATAATCTGTCTCACTTTCATTATATAGGCATTGAAAAAAGCTGTGGCCCTGAAGGAATCAAGATGAATCATAATTAGTATGAAAACATTTGGCTAGCAATTCTGAATATCAATAAAAACTTTGGCGCTTTGAGCTGCAACATAAGAACAGGGTTGATGTCATGAAAATGATTAACAATATATAACTGTGCTGTGCTTCCATTATAAAGTACTTGGTGTCCTGCAGTTATTCATCCTTAAGCTTCTAATTCAGAACCGGTGACCTGGACTTAGATCTAGTTATGGCTTGTGATTGCACTAAGCACTCTCTGGTGAGATTTTCTTACACTGCACCGAAGAATAAACTAAATGATTAGACGGAAAACTAGCTCATACCCTCTTCTTCACAGGATGATGGCAGCCATAAAGTAATGGTGGGCTGTATTAGCAAACCGTGAGATTACCGGCAAAAGCTTTCAGACACAGGCATTGTCAGTATGTGGCTCTGGGTGTCCTAATGTCCTAATTATCTTAAAGATTCTACATAGCTGAGTGTCTTGTTATATTCTTCATTGAATTAGATATAGAATTGTCTTCTAAATTTTCTAATTTTTTTGATAGCTTGTTGGCAGTCTATTTTTCTTGTTTTGTGCTGCATTTAATTCTTACATTAGAAAACACAATAAACTTTTAAGGATTGTGCTTTAACTGTTAGTATTGACACTTGTGAAAAAGATTTTCAAGTCTTCATGTCTTCTTAAAAATTTTTAATGTCTTGACCAATTTGTTTGCAAGCTGATTTCATTATATAGTTATCTTGCTGTATGGTCTGCCTTTCATATAGTTCATGTCTTTTCAATGGGGGAGAATACAATTGCTGAGAAGGAAAAGATTCAGACTTCTACAGATCAAAAGAGACAGGTGGAGGGGAAGGTTTCGAAATCTTGAGTAGCATGTGTGCCTAGAAAAAAATTCGCATTTTAATGTGACTTTACTGAATTACAGACCATGATTATAAAGGAACTGGTACGTAAGTACTTTTGTAGGTCTTGGGACAAATAGGAAATGTGTTATAGTAAACAAAATAATTTCATGAAACAGTATATAAGAAGTCTCTTGAAAAAATTGGCAAAATATTTGGTTATCTTTAGAAAAATGCTCAGATAAATGCTTGGTGATGTATTATGTGATTTTATTTTATCTTTTTCCTTCCAAAATCTCTTTCTTTTATAGCTGTTTAGGCAAGATCTCATGGCCAAAAACTCCCAGAGCAGTTGAGATTTTCACCCTTAGTGGTAAGATCTACCGCCCTGTCTCCAGCTCTTCTGTGTTTGTCACACAAATCCAGCATGATCTATCATATTTGTACCAGAGGAAGACTTGCTCTCTTTATGTGACTAAAATGTAGTAATTTGCTTTTAAACTGCAGTTGAAGTGTCTCTTCTTTTAATCTTTCTTTCTCCTTGTGTTAAAAAACTTGGAAATACTGACATGCATTATGGAATATTATTATGTGTGCCTTATGATGAAACACTAAAACCAAATTGTGACAATTCATTGTTGCTGATACAAATCAGGTTTCGGTGTCTGTTGATAGTCGGTTTGCTTTTATACTCAAATTCTTATGATTCTTTAAACATACATATTCATGTGCTCTGTTCTGCCCAGTAAATATTTCTTGCATGCAATATCTTGCTTACCTTTTTGAATGTTGCATTACTTTTTAATGTCAAAATTGAATGCTATTTTGTTTGTGGGTTTTGGTTTTTTTGAGTGGGGGGAGGTGTTTGTGTTTGGCTTTGGGTTTTGTTTGCTTGTTTTGTTGGGACTATTTTTTCTGAATATGCATCCTGAGAATTAAAAACTTTTTTAACAATTATTTATTTCATCCAAGTACAAAGAAGAGTTCTGCTTAGTGTGCAGGATTCCATGAAGAGTAAAAAGATTTCCTGAGCACTTATTTTGTTTGCTTTTATTAGTCTTTAACCATGGAAAGATTTTTTTAATTTTTTTTTTTTTGCCATTTCTACTCCTAGGTACAGATAAATACAAAATTATATTTTGTATGTAATAGGTGTCTTAAATGATTTTTTAGGACAGTGCTTAGCTTACCAGGTTGAGGTTACACCTGCTATAATACTCTAGTGAAGAACTAAGCATGTTTATAGGTCTGTCTTGATGATTTTTCATTCGTGTTTGTATGAAAGGCTCCCTCTCTTATAAAATAAGCTACCTGTGCTCATCTTACGGTGTACAAAGACAGCTCAAAGTTAGGTAAATACAATAAGCATTTGCAATTTGAAGTCAGCTTTACATGGCCAGAAAGAACTGGAACAAGTACCATTCAGCAAATTTGGGTGTTGAGAAGATGGGAAAATTGGGTGCGCACTTTAAATTGATGAAATGCAGTAAAATGTATACATAAATGTACATGCACCTGCACACACACGTGCACACCCCAAGTGTGACCAGTATATTCTGTTTTCTGTATTGAAAAAGGGGTGGAAAATACTTAAGGGGAGAAGGGATGGGACACTTTAGGTATGTTATTAATATGAATTATTTCAGTAGCAGAAGCATGCACTTCAAATAAGTTTTAATTCTAAACATGCCTTTGACAGTGATGGTAATTTTTAAGCACACATTCTTGCTGAAAATAACATCAGCATAAACCATCTACAAAAAGTAAAATGCTAGACTTGTCATTCTTTCTGGATATATGAACTACATATAGAATTTAGGAGTGTGATTTTTTTTGCTATGAGTCAGTTGTGGTTTTTTAAGATATCTTTAAGTGCACAGTATGATGTTCATTATTTTTTCATCCACATTATTAGAAGCGAGACTAAATAATTAAAACAAGGTTATGCTTTGAAAGCACCATCTTGCTCTCCTTTTAGATGAGGAGAGACATAGAAGGAACAGTGATTGTGACTAGTTCTGGAGCTGGCTGACCAGCTAAAGCGTGCCACGGGCTGACTAATTAAACATCTTTGAAAGCTTGCAGACTGGGTGGGGTACACCATCTACCATGCAATGCCAGATCATGCCCTTCGTACTCCCCATGGACAGCACGCTGCCTTTTGCCCACCTGCTGAAGTGCTCAAGCAGTATCTGAGTATAGAAAACAGTGAATCTGACACTATTTCTGATCATCTCAGTTACTCATTAGGGCTGCTTCCTTGTCTCTGGCAAGAACATAGCTTTTATTTTCCTTCCTTTGCTGATGACTGCCTCTGAAGTCTTTTGTGCCTGCCAAGAAAAGGAAAATTTCACATAGATGTCTATAGTGTTTGGGGGGAAGGCCATTTACTTGATCATTGTGATACATGTTCAGTCCAAATCTGTACTCAGCAAGAGCAAACCTGGTAAGATTCCCTGATCAAGCAGCATGTCAAGCTAGCAGCTGATCTGTGTGCCAGCACATTTTTGGGGGTGTCTTAGTATCTGGTGGTAGAGAGAGACGTTAGCAGCTATCAGGGAAGTTTTAAGAAAGGTCTGGAAGAGGTCTCTTTAGTTGAAGAACAGGGTAATGGAGATGAACAGAAGTAACAAGGATTGATTCTTAAAGTTATCCAAATAAAATAAAGACTGCTGTGTACTCTGGAAAGTTATGTGTAAAACCATGGTAATTAGGGCCAACAGAGCATGGGGAACAACTCAAAGGAAGGGTCAAAATGTGTAAATCAATAGTATGCCCACACCATGAATAGTGGTGTACATTTACAGTGTCACTTACCTTAAATCATTTATACTAAAAATAGGAAGAGTTTGGAAAAGAACAGCGAGGATGTTTGAGGACATGCAACAGCTTGTATGCATGAAACAAGCAATCAAAATAAGGCTTTTAAAGCTGAATGAGCTGACCAAGAGCAGAGCATGATTGACAGTATCTTTTTCCTTTTGTTTACAAAGTCAAGTGCTTTCATATTCCTTTCAGAAGTAATGGGGGTAGGAGTTCTTCTTGTTGAGGAACCAACGAGCCAAGGGGAGGGAAAATTTCAGAAAATGCTGGATGTGAGAAGTGACAAACATCAAGGCTGGAAGATAGCGCAGGCAAAGAGGTTGCTGAGTGGAGCAGGGATTAGTCATATGAGTTGAGGCTTCAGAGGTGGCAAGAAGGAACTTAAAAGGGACAGAGAGGACTGACCAAAGTCCCCTGCAATCCAGAAAGTTGTAGTGTTAGCTGCAACTAAGCAACGAAGTAAGAACCTCCCTGAAAAATAACATGGGCAGGGTAAGAGCTTGTCCTTTCTCAGCCTATCACTTCTAGTCACTGTGACTTTTCCATGTTAAAAACATTTTAAAAGTATTTTTAGCCATTCTAGTATCACGCAAGCTCTTTCCTAGGCAGCTCCACCTTTCAATTCTGCAGTCTCATAAAAAACAAGATGATAACGGTCTGCAAAAATGCTACATAGCTGTGAAGAGCTAAAGAAAGTTGACTGTCAGCTACCTGTTCCAGTATAAAACTTCTCAGAAATAAGTTGAACTGGCTAGATCCAAGCAAATGACATTAGTTGGGGTTCGGTTAGTTTTTTGGTTGTCAAACTGCATGTAGTTAAGCTGCAGAAATCCCTGCCACAAGATGCTATAGATGCTATCACAGGATGGAAATCCACTCAGAGCTGTAAATACAGACATCACTGCTGGCTGAGTAAACTTATAAGCTACAAGTTGGAGTCTGGAAGAATATTTGGAGAAGGCAACAAATTTTCTCTAGGCTGCACTTTTGAACACAGTAGGAGATGCCAGAAGCCCTTTGGCCTAATTCAGTACACTACTTCGGCTCACCTGCTCCTGTTCCACCCAGGTGTCCGGCTCACCTGTTACTGTTCCACCCAGGCGTGCTGGGAGAGGTCATTCCATCTTGTGCGACTGTGAAAAAGTCTGAAGCCCGATCTGCTGGAAACCTTCAGATGGGCCAATACAAGCTCTTAATTCCTTCAGGTGCAAAAGAATTCAGAATCATCAAAAAATTGAGACAAATTTACTGGAGAGTTGGTCTTTTTAGTGTGATTGCAGTTCAGCTGATTATGCACTCATGCTGTTCTGAAGTCTGATTTGCAAAAATGATGAGCAATGATATCAGTAGAAACTAGTCTTTCGAGTATTGAAGTGTTTTATAAATGCTCTGCTTCCGAGTTAACAGGTCCTTGACATTTCAGTTACTCATTTAGTAGACACTTTTGAACCTAATCTTTCCAAAACTTGCTTATCAATAAAATAAAGTGTTATTATACTCCTTACCTCAGTGAGGGTGGGGAAGAGTTCTGAGGAATTGTAAAAGTAAACAGTAGACCATTTTTCTGCTGTAGCAGTGAACGCTGCGTACAGAGTGTGACAAAGAAATGAATAGTCCAAAGGAATACTTGAAGAATCAGGAATACATTAAGTTCCAAGACTGAAATACAGGGATAGACATGATACTGAAAGCTTTTCAGCTCCTGACTGTAATCACCAAATGCATTACAAATGACTATTTTGTAAAAAGGCATTTTGCATAGTAAATACATATGGCTATGTAAAACTATATTGCAGTGCATGTAAACAAACAAAAGCAACTCAAATTGCACAAGGGGTTTAGTTTTCCTTGCTTTCATCTTTGATGCTACATTTAAATTTTGAGTGGTGTTTTTGTATGTTTGCAGAGTTCAGTTATTTCTTTTGGTTCTTTTCCTAATCAGAGAACTTCAGAATTTTAATTGGAAAATGAAGCTGTCACATAAATAATTTTATTAATTAAGATTTCTTAATTTAGCAGCTCTTCTTTCAGGATAAACTTTAAGGAAATTTAGCTCTAAATATTTCAGCTATAACTATCAGAAAAAGAAATAGAAAAGAGAAGATGAGACTGGAATATACACATGTAGGTGACCATGGAACATCGTTGTTGAGTAGGGCAGGACATTTATTAATACATATTTATGTATTGCCTTGCATGATCCAGGCACGGGACTTTACTCCTGTTTTTCTTCTCCCTCCTTACTTTTTAAAGTCCAATATGATTATACTGCTTCAGGAACAATATGTCTTGTGACAGATTGAGGAAAGCTACGAATACACATGACTGGATGAGATTAGGAAAAGGAAAAAGGAACTAACTGGAATGTTGAGAGAAGAGTTAAGGAAGTTGTAGTTCACAAATAGGCAGCACTTCTGTTTTGTTTTTTTTCTCACCATTTCCTGAGAATTTTCTTAATTCAGATACTCACATAGTAAATATAAACCATGTAATTTAAAGTAATTGCTCTGTGATTTTATGGTTTAAGGAATTTTTGCAATTTTTATCTAGATCTTCCTAGTCATTTTGAAGCATTTTATAATGAAATAAGAAGAAATTGATGGAATTCCTTGTAGTTTTGAAAGTTAAGTCATCTTTCGAGTGAATGATGCATTACTCATAATGCCCGAAATGCAGTTTACCAAGTCAAAGGTATGGGTGCTTGTTTTTAATCTGACATACCTTTTGTTACAGGTTTACTTTTTAAAAAAAAAAATTTAAAATTTATTTTTAACATTCCCAGGACAATTCATACTATCCCATGCAGGAGAGGCAGGTCTAAATCTCTCTGGGTTCTTTCCTGAAAAAAAAAAAAAAGATTTCTATGCAGATATCTCTGGATATAATATTTATTTGAAAATATATTAAGAACAATAGGTCAAGCTGTTTAATGGAAGAAGAAAGCCATGTGAAGGAGCAGTGCTGAGCAGTGTGCTGAACAATGTACATATGTGATCCTTGGAGTCTTGGGCTGTGTGACAAAGCGCTATCAGCACAGATAAAGTTGAGGGGTGTTGAAAATTAATAGAGACATAGCTGGTGTAGCTGGAGTGACAGAATCCCTGTCACGCATGCTGCACAAAGCCATAGGAGGAAAGTGAATTTGTCAATTCATCTCAGGTTGTTCACAGAGGCATTTGAGGTATTTTGGCAGAAAACCTCCTCCTGTCAGTGGCATACTTTCATTTTGAGGACTTTTCCAGTACAGTTTGCTGAAATCCTTGTGATAGCTAAGACTGCTTGTAGCAGACAAGCAGTGGAATCAGAACTTGAAAACAATGCAATTAATCTTTATTTAAAACTCTTCTTCCTGATCCTTATTTTAAAAGAGTTACCAAAGTTCATTTTTTTAATTCTGTGAGTGTAATCAATGGGGAATAATTTTGCTTCTTCTGTCAGGTTGTAACTGACACTTTATGGGGGGGAATCATATTTTTACAGTTAGAATAAGGTCTTAGATTTTTCTGCAGTTTAAGTTTGTGTCATTTATCTTCCTGTCATTTTGGTTGCTGCTCACTTACACCTGAGAAAACTGGGAGATGTTGAGGAAGATTTCCAGTGGAAGCAGAAAAATAAAATGTACTAACTGGGTGATGAGCCTCCCTCACATGACCATAAGAAAAAAGAGCCAACTGTTTTGCTTTTGGCTGTGCTTGCTACTAAACACCCTGTCATAGTGTGTGAGGTGAGTCACGACTTGTTTATTTATAACCTTGGCCAATCAAAGCTGAATGCTCTGAACTTCATTCAAGACCAGCAAGCACTTAGGATGTCTTGTAAACATTTGCTCTCTGAGCAAGGAGCGCTCTTCTCAGCTGCAAACCAGACAGGTGCCCCGGTTGTCACTTCTAAAACACAAAACAGACTAGAAGATCATTGCCTGGATTATCTAGATTGGTACAGAGAGAATTCCTTTTTACATCTGAAATGCCAGACAGTGAGGATCTGGGACAAGATGAAAGGTACTGTACATTCATTCTGATGGCCTTCTCGTGCACTGCAGTACAGACCAGGGTTTTGTGTAATTAATCTGTGTGCACTCCTGAGTTCTCAGCCTAAGATCAGTTTTCTCTGCATTGTAACAGATCATTCTTGGCCAATTCTTGGGGATTCGCCTCTAATGCTGACCTAAGTTTTCTTAGTTAATGTCTGCAGAGAGGTTAATTTGTACAGCTAGTGTCTTTCTTAAAATAAAGCTGAAGGGAAGAAAACACTAGGTGGTTTCTACCTAGTCACTTTTCCCAACCATGGGACAACTTACAAGCCTCAAAATGTCGGAGACATAAATAGTTGAGATGAAGCCACATTACTGACAGAACCATAACTTATTACTATGAGATAGGGCACTGTGTCCCTTTGAAGTATGCCTGTCTTTCTGAAGTTTAATTTTTATCTTAAATAGTTTATAAAACAAACCATCAGGACAAAAAGCAAGTAGTTGGATCTGAAACTTATTAACAATTTAACAAATACTATTTTTTCAAAATATGATCCAGCCCATTCTTATGAAATAAATGTGTGAATTAAACTTAGCTAAATAGATTTTAAAACAGATATTTTGAAAGTAGATGTTATTAATGTTTGGCTATGACAGAGTTTATAGTATAGGATACTTAAAGTCCATGGGGTCTTCCCATAGTTACAATTTTATTGTCTTGATGCTAATCAAAATCTTGTCTCTAAACTGATGTTAATGAAATATTTGATATTGGGGGGAGGGGAAAAAAAAGTCATGTATGTGGAAATAGACTTTTTTTAAGTTAGTTAACAAAGTGACAGAATATAGAGACCAGTTTAAGTACTACACGAATCAGAAATGAGCATTTCATTATGGCTTCGGATTTAAATTTGAACATTTCTGTGGGTGTTTTTCCAATATGTATGACAACGTGTTGTTGTAGAGATAGATGAAATACAGAAGACCCTTCTGGTGTCTGTTGTGCAGGCATGGTCACCTAACTGGATGAGCATGAGTGAATGGATCCCCAGTGGCATAATTGGGTTTCTGCAAGGGTGGGGTCACCTACGCATTTCCGATTGCAGGGATCTAAGCTGTGCCCTGTATAAAGTAATTGTAGTAGTAGGTGGTACTTTTTTTCTTTTAAGGAAATGTTGACTCATTACTGATAGCCACAAAAGTGTTAAATGCTGTTCATTGCAAAACGTTTAGCTGGATTTCCACTTTGTTGAAGTGTCTATCTTTCAATACAAGAAAACAGCAATATGCATGACACGTTGAAAAACAAAGAGGTTTTAGATCATAATCATATTTTTTATTGTGCTTTTGAATCAGTTTTGCAAAGGAAATGCAGTCTTTCCTTGAGAAAATCTTAGCAGCTGAGAAGAAAAAGAATTTTTTGGGGGAAAAAAAATTCAAAATTTGGGTTTGTGGAAAAAAACCAAAAAAAAACCCAGCAGTGTTCACCAACATGTAAAAGGATGCAACTGGTATGCAAAACATACAAGCTTTGTAATACCTAACTTAACTTGTTCACAGGTTTTTTTTCTTTATAGGCTTGTAGCAAGCTTTGGCAGTTAAATAGTTCAGTAATATTAGGCCTAAACCTATAAGAGTTTTTCTTCTTTTTTTTTTTTTTTTTTGTTTTTTTTTTTTTTTTTTTAATTAATAAAAGTTTTTTTTTTTGTTTTAAATTAAAAGGATTAAAATTTAAAATCAGTAAACTGGAAAAGTGTGATAATAGGGCCTGCTCTCCTGATTTATTATTTCTGAAACTGACATTAAATTAATTAACCCTGATCCTAGTCCCTCACTCTTTTGTGCCTTTGCTATTGAGCAAAAAGGTTTGAGAAAATAGTTTAATCAAAGATAGGGTTTTTGTGGAATTCATTTGCCTTTTTGTCTAGGTGGTAACAAATAGGATATAACTGGAGAACATTCCTGCAGAAGTGCTAATGAGATCTGGTGGAGGTCAGAATACTTCGATCCAAGTTAAACAAGAGGCAGTATAAGGAGGAGCTGTTTGAACTATACTGGAGCAGTATGGGAAATGTACTGGAGCAATTCATTTTAGAATCACAAAAGAAGAGAGGGTAATGTAAATGCGCAGATAATGGGGTAATTTTAAGGGCACAGTGGATCAAAGCTACTGATTTATATTTTTAAAAATGAAGAGTAATGGTACTGTAGAACCTGTGGAATGAGCTTTGCTCACTGATTGGTTTCAGTGCACTGCACTCCTTGTAGCTACTTCTCAGATGCAAGCAAATACTTCTTACATATTCTCCTGAGTTCATGTCCTACTTTGTAAAATATTTAGTATTGCATCACAAGTGTATTTCGTGAACATTATGACATCATAGTTAAAGATGTGGCATTGGTCAATAGTCTGTTAGTCATAATGTGAATTTATATGTATAATAAGCAAAGGAACATATGCACAAATCCTTCTTAGTAAAGCTAGAAAAAAGCTAGGAATTGTGAAGATTAGGTACCCACTCGTATCTTCTTTTTTGTTTTGTCATATGATCCTGGGCAGTAGCAGGTCAAGAACAGTGAGGAGAGATGTGGTCAAAGGTAAAGGACTGAAAAGTTTAGCATAAAGACAGTATTTCCCCTACTAATTCTTTATCTCAAGGTCCCCTTATAGTATTGTGTAAGATGGTATAATTTATTAAAAAAAGACAACTCATGAGGAATCTAATGATAGTCAAGAATATATAAAAGGTACTGTGAATTATCAGTCCTGAAGTGGTAGAAGCACATGGCTGTAGATGCTTCAAAGAGATACTGATGTTTAACTTCTTCTATCAGAACTGTGTCTGCTATATTCTGATCACCATTGCCTGCCTATTGAAAAAGATGGTGCACTGGTGCACTAACTGTCTGCCAGAAACCTTTTGAGTCAGGGTGGGGTGAGGAACCCAAACCAAAAAAAACATGTAGAGAAAGCTAAGTTATTTTGAACCAGTTGATTTTGAACTGCAATCTTATAGTGCATGGCCTTTCTCTGTATGTGCTTGGTCTTAGAAAAATGTGGATTCAGTTTAAAATCAAATCTGCCTATTACTTATCTATTCAAGGTATGTTGATTTTTAATTATAAAAAAATATTTGTTTCTTCTGCTAGTAGAAAGTGTTTGAATTTCCTTTCATGATTGAATTCAGTGCAAAAATGTTGGCAACAAGTGATGTGCCAGGAGCTCTCAGTAATGCATCAAAGTAGATGATCACCTGTTCACACAATTTACATTAAAACCCACTGAAGAGAATCAGAATGAAAGCTGCCTTTTTGTGATGCTGCACGAAAAGTTGTTTTCATGTTTTTGCAGGTTAAAAGTATTCCTTGTTTGGCACTTGAAAATCCAATTTTCCTTTTTTGTGCAGCTGCTCTGCTACTCAAGGAATGCTCAGCTCATCTTTCCTAGCTGTTTGACTTTGAAAGGCCTTGAACTAGGAATATCCCAGCTGAAGAATGTGGAGGCTGAAGGAGGAAAATCAACTGATTTTGTGAAAAAGGGTTAAAAGAGTTTTCTTTGTGAGAGAAAAAGAAATGTGAAAGAATTCCAACAGCTGAGCAGAGCTGTTAAAAGTTCTGCAAACAAAACTTTATGCTCCTGTTGATAGAAACAAGACTTCCTTACTTTTTTGACCAAAAAGTACAATAAAAATGTCTCTTTTGCATCATTAATTTCTGTTATAAATGGGAAGCTTCCCTGGAAGATCCCAGCCCTTGTACTGCCTTGGTAGAAAGACAACAGTGTGTAGCAATAGTATTATAGTCTTTGTTAAAAAGAAAGCAAGTCTATAATAGTATTTATATGGCACTGAAACACCCAGTTTTCATGCAAAGAGGCATTTAAAAAAAAATCTATGCTGATTGAGTGTCGTGACTTAGGACTAGTATCACTTGACTATCAAATCACATTTCACATTTTGAATGACCTCGAACTGGAGTAGCTGGTGTTCTCAGGGGAGCTGGACAGGGGTACAGGTCAAAGGAAGGGTTTCCTGTGTGAGATGACTTATCAGTTTACTTAGAAGTGTCTGTGTAAAGGAGCTGTTCAGTGTAATGGCCCAAATTTAGTTGCAGTTTATTTTATTTTATTTTCATAGAACATTCAGTGAAAAGTGACATTTACTCTGCTGTGTCGAGCAACTTGTGTACTGGAATCACATTCAAAAGAGCTGGAGTTAACCAGTCTGATCAGCTAAAGAAAAACAATATATCTCCTTTTTAAGACTTTAGAAGATGACTGATGCTATGCTTGGATAGAAGGATAGAAGAAGTGAACACACCCACTCAAAATCCTGCCAGTAATGGATCTTTTTTTTTTTTTTTTTTTTTTTTTAAGCA
>JANHGB010051274.1:0-22247 GCA_026283785.1 Coracopsis vasa
CCTGTTTTCTCCTTTCCTGAAATAACTGGATGCTGGTTAAGAACATCTATAGCAGAAAACCAGGATGATATACCTGCATGCTGGGGGTCCTAGGATGCAACCTCCACCCAGGCATAAAACAGTGCTGCTCCTCCAACAGACGATGAGTGCTGCTGGCTTCCACATCCTGGCTCTCGACTACAGAGGTAAAGTCATCCCCCTGCCTCTTGCTGAGTGACCCTCCTGGGGCCGGCCTCCCCAGGGTTGTGACCTAGCCATGGCCCTTGCAGGCTATGGGGACTCCAGTGGGCACCCCACGGAGAACGGCTTCACCACTGATGTCCTGGCACTCTATGACTGGGCCAAAGCACGGTGTGGGAACAGCATCGTTCTCTTCTGGGGACACTCCCTGGGGACAGGGTAGGTGTGGGGCTGGGCAATAGATGGGGGGTTTGCCCCATGGGTGCTGCCTCACTGGAGTCTGCAGACAGTCCCTGAGCTGTTGGCACTGCTGCCAGAGCAATGCCATGTGGGAATGGACAAGGGGTTGGAGCAGCTCGTTGATGGAAGCATCTGCAAGGCAAAACCCAGGAGGCAAAGGTTAAGGGTGCTATGCATCCCGCTGGGGCATCATCGCTCCCCACCTCACTTTCACCTCTCTTCTCACAGGATTGCCACAAATGCAGCAAGGAAACTGCAGGAGGAGCGAGGTAAGGGCCATTGTGGCTGGGTTGGCCCTGTGCAGTTGTTCTGTGGGCTCTGCACATCCCTGTTGTGCCACAATTCAGGGGCCACTGAGGAGCTGGGCATCCTTGTCACTGTTTGCTAAAGGATCAGGGTCAGCTCCTGGAGCAGGGACAAGTGACCATTCCCATGCTTCTTAGAGGGAAGGGGGCATTTTGGTCTCATGGCTGATGCCTGGGGAGAGAAATTCCCCCGCAGCCATGCCTGCGCTTACTGCACTCTGATCTCAGGAGTCCAGGTTGATGCTGTTGTCCTGGAATCACCCTACACCAACATCCGTGAGGCAGCTGCCCACATACCCCTTACCAAGGTGAGCCCAGGGCTTTAGTCCACAGGGTCCCACCATGGTGACAGATCAAGGGCTCTCAGAGGCAGCCCCAGCTGCCTGGGTGTTCCCCCCTTTGCAGGGAAAGGGTGCATCAGTCAAGGGCAAAGCTTAGCACCCCCCAACTCTCTCCCTTGCAGATCTACCGCCAGTTCCCGGGCTTCGAGTACCTCATCCTGGACTCGCTTGCTCTGGGTGACATGTTCTTCCGCAGCGATGAGAAGTGAGTGTCTGGTGGGAAGGGGCACCACTGCCCTGTGGGGCTGTGGGGATGGTAGTGGGACCACCTGGTTGAGGAGAGGTGGGTTGGACATGTCACACCATGAAATCCCTATGTTCTGATTCAGGTTTGCTTATCTTACTCATGATTTATGAGTGGCTATTTGCACAGCTTCAGATACCAGTATTATCACTGCGTAAAGTCCACAAACCACCATCCTCTTTGTGAGCACTGCATGCTCCAGTCCCACCCGCAGTGTGGCACACACACCTCAATAGCCTTTACTGAAAGCCTTGAAGCTTTTGAAGCCTGAGCACCCCATAACCAGGTCTAAGCTTTTAGGGTGTTTGGTGCTGCCATGCCAGGACAAGTGGCATGGGCATCACCCTGCAGTGGTTCAGCAGCTGTCTGTAGCTACCGATGGGCTGGGCTGGCTCTAAAGAGCAGTGCCAGGGGGTCAGGGTTGCTGTGAGAGATCTCACTGGGGCTGGGGAGGCTCCCGTGGGCCCATCAGATCCAGGGTGACTCCTCAGCACTGTGCTTGTTGCTCGCAGCGTGCAGGTGCTGTCCTGCCCACTCCTCATCCTGCACGCAGAAGATGATTCCATCCTGCCTCCGCTCCTGGGACGCAAGGTGGGGATTGGTCCCTGTGCATGGGCTTTAATGTAGGTGGGCAATGGTTGAGCCTGGGGTTGGAGGGCTGAAGTGGCTGGAGAGAGGATGGCCATCTCCGGGATGCCACAGGGGGTATGAAGTCCTCTCCACATGCCACTAACTGAACTCCCACCCCGTGTCAGCTCTTTGAGACAGCACGCAGCGCCTACGAGGACAAAACCAAGGTGAAGTTCATTACCTTTCCCAAAAAGCTGGGCCTGGGCCATGACTACATCTCCTTCAACCCAGAGATGCCTGCCTTGGTGAAGTAAGTGCTGCTCTGCAGAATTGGGGGTGTACAGAATGAGCCTGGGCCTCTTCTTCCAGGGGTGTATCTTCCCCTGTCACAACCATGCAGGTGTCTTCCCTCTGCTCCTTCCCCTCTTATATTGCTCAGTGGCATCAGTTTTTGAACTCCAGTTGCTCCTCACTGCCCCGAGCCTGTCCTCAGCCTAGGTGTCATGCGGTTGTGGCACTGCAGCGAGGTCCCCTCTCCTCTTTGCCCCGGGTACAGAGCTTTGCTCTAAGCCCAGCTCAGACCCACATCTAGGGATCAGAAACCAGGCTCTGAAGCAGCACAGGATGGTCAGCAATAACAGTGTAAGATTTACTGCATCTTGTTACAGAGACTTCTTGAACATTAAGTGATGCCAGCTGCTGCATGCAGCAACCACAAGCACTTACTCAAATCCACACCAGGAACCTGTTATGGCACTGAACTTACTGTTGTAAGTAATAAAAACTACTGAAAAACGTTCGAATTTGCCCACTGCCGCGAGGATGCTTTGGGTTACTTGGGGGACGGGGATACTGTTGTGATCTGGGTGCTGCTCCTGGGACAGGACCATGCAACCCATGTCCAGGAGCATCACATGTGGCAGTGTTGGGGATACATAGCCCTACTGCAAATACCCCTTAACTCCCCAGCACTGATGCCTCAGGACTGGCAAGAGCTGAGCCCCAAGTCTTGCTTCAACATCACCTGCAAGGGCTTAGACAGCTGTGTCCAGTGGTGCTCCCCACCCTATCACTGTCTGAGCCCCAGCATCTCACCCCTGACACCCAGGTTTTGCATTAGTGTCGGTGCAAGCAAGCCCAGTCCCTAATTCAGGCTTCAGCAAAGAGTCCCTTGGACTCCAGTGACACAACAGGGCAACAGTTCTCGCATTCTGCATGACACTTGGGTTATAAAAATTACCCCTTCCCCACTGTAGGAAAGCCAGCAGCAGCACAGACATCACACAGCAGAGACAGAGACCATTGTACGGCGTCCATGCTCACATCCCTCAGCTCCAGCTGCCAGCAGCTCCGTGCCCCTACGCTGCTGTGCCGTTGGGTGTCCCCTGCTCAGCCACGTCCCGGGGCTCATTGGGTGGTGGGATCTTCAGGTTGGAGGGCTCCACGTGCCAGATGTCCCGGGCGTATTCCTTGATGGTGCGGTCGCTGGAGAACTTGCCGGCTGCTGCGATGTTCCTGATGACCATCTTGGTCCATGCCTTGGAGTTCTGCAAGGAGAGAGGTGGGGCTGTGGCTGGGGGCTTGCACCCATGGGTGCTACACTGGCCCTAAGAAGGAGGACTCCCTGCAGCAGCACATCCAGGATCCTCCTCACCAGGAACCCATGTACATGCACAGACCCATCCCTGGGGAGGTGCCCCCATCAGAGGTCCCCTGCCTCGTCCCCAGGCCGGCACTCACCAGGTACAGCTCGCTGACCTTCTCCTGGCACCTGACATAAGCCTCGAAGTCTGCAAAAACTTTAAACCTGTAGCAGCAAAGAAAGGAGTCGGCGGCAGCAGGAATGCAGAGGTGGGAGCGCGGCACGGACGGAGGCTGCAGCACACGGGGCTTGGGCTGCCACATCTTGGGCTGCCTCCCATATGAGCACTTCAGACAAGTTCACCCTCCCCAAGCCCTGTTTGCGCAGAGCCCTGCAAGCCCGTGGGTGCTGCGGCACGTGTGCTCTGGAAGGGCACATTGGGAGACACTGCTCCAGTGCAAGTGCTCGTGGCCCTTGGCTGCTTAATGCTCTGGCCAGGAAAGCCCTTGAGACACTTAAAAGCATCCCTCATCTGGTGAGGGCTGTGCACCCAAATGCATCTTGGCCTTAACCCACCCCAGGCTTTAATGGGGCAAGCATAAGTTGCTGGACACGGACCCATCTCTTGTGCCAGGGAAGCATCAATTGCTTGACCACATGCACATCATCACAACAGGAAAATGGGACATTATCAGCCAGAGGGTGGATGGTCAGTGCAGGGGCTGATCCACATGGGCACCAGCAGTTTGGTGGGGGAACCCAACCCAGGGGATGGATGGCATCCCAGGGCTCACCTGTCGTGGTGGAAGAGCATGTTGACCACGTCGTTGAAGAGGTCAGGCTCCTCAGGGGAGAAGAAGCCACTCTTAATCTGGTCAACGGCTTCCTTCAACTCGGGGAGCTGGTCGTAGTACTTCTGGGCATTGTACCTGGCAGGGAAGGGCTCATATGAGATGATGCTGCTTGAGCTGCCTGTGGTGGAACCCCCACGGCATCCCCAGCCCTCACCCTTCCCTGTCCAGCTCTGTGACATCCTCCACCCTCATGCCGAAGATGAACAGGTTTTCCTCTCCAGCCTCCTCAGCCATTTCCACGTTGGCTCCATCCATGGTGCCGATGGTCAGAGCCCCATTCAGCATGAACTTCATGTTCCCCGTGCCCGACGCCTCAGTGCCTGCTGTGGAGATCTGCTCCGACAGGTCAGTAGCCGGGATCACTGCCAACAGAACACGTGGACACAAGGGGCTCACTGTGACCGGCTTTGTGTTTGTATAATGTCAATGAATGATAGATTTCCTGCCTAGCAGTGATGGAGCCGTGGGCTGGTGGACAGCCACGGGGCCAATGTCCCCTCCCCACAGTGTGCTCCACGTGGGCTACCTTTCTCTGCCAGCGACACCCTGTAGTTCTCCAGGAAGATGACCTTCAGCTTACTCCCCACAATGGGGTCGTTGTTCACCACCTGAGCCACAGCATTGATGAGCTTGATGATCATTTTAGCCATGTGATATCCTGGGGCAGCCTAAGAGAAAAGCCACAGGTGAGCCCAGAGGGCTGGCCAGGGGCAGGGGAGGTCCATCCAGTGCCCACATGCACAGGGAAGGACCTGCTCAAGCCTTCTCCCATCACCTCATCCAACCCATGTGTTGCACCACCAAGCTTTCAGGGGCTTCCCTGACCACAGGCAGCACAAGGTTGTGCAAGCCCCAAAACTCGGTGCCTTGCTTGGAGTGAAGCCAACAAATGCTGCCCCAGCACTTCCTGGAGAGCTTCATGGACCTGGCCACATGAGACATCTGCAACCAATTTCCCCAGGGCGTTGTCAAGGAATTCCTCCAAAATGCCTAAAACTCCTGACCCAACTCACCTTGCCCCCAATGATCACTGTCCTCGGCACAAAGAGCTTTGCAGGATCCTTCCTGATGCCTGGAGAAGACAGCAGCAAGGTGTCACCCTCTGTTTCAGCTGCATCCCAGGGGCTGGGAATGCTCATGCACCCGCAGGGGAGCCTGTCCCCTTGGGGTGCACGGTGGCTTACGGTTGTACATAGTGATGATGTGCAGGCAGTTCATCAGCTGCCGCTTGTACTCGTGGATCCTCTTCACATGCACATCGAACATGGAGGAAGGGTTGATCTTCACTTTGTACTCCTTCTCCAGGTACAGTGCGAACTTCACCTTGTTCTCCTGGGTGAGGGCAGGGAGCACGTCAGCGCCCAGCCTGCGCTCTCCCTGCCTCCAGCCCCCGGCCACCCCCTCACCTGCTTCACTTTGGCAACCTCCCGGATGAAGAGGTCGTCGTCCACGCACTCGTGCAGCTTTGTCAGCTGGCTCAGGTCCCGCACGTAGTCCTCCCCTATTTTCTGCAACAGGAGCACAGGCACGCGCTCACCACGGGATGGGTGCAGGCGCCTTCAGGGACGTGCTGCTCCCGGCTGGCAGAGCCAGCAGCGCTTGGGAAGCAGGAGCAGAGCACTCGGGCGAGATGCAAACGCATCTCCACCATTCAGAAGATGTAAAGGGCTGAGATTGGAGCAGTGTCCCCAGGGTCAGGAAGGGCTGGGGCCAGCATGCTCCCCCCACAGCATTACCTCTGCGATGAGCTCCGCCAGCCCCGGGTTGCAGAGCAGGAGCCAGCGCCGCGGGGTGATGCCGTTGGTCTTGTTCTGGAACTTCTCCGGCTCCAGCACTGCAAAGTCCTCGAAGCTGTGAGGACGAGGAGGGGACAACTTCAGGTTTGCCTCCTGGCACCACCGTTCCCAAGCCAAGGGGGATCCCACCAGCACGCTTACACTTGAGTCTTGACTATTTCCGAGTGGATCTTTGCCACGCCGTTGACAGCGTGGGAGCCGACGATGCAGAGATGGGCCATGTTGATCCGCTTGGTTCCTCCCTCCTCTATCAAGGACATCCTCTGGAGTCGGTCCACGTCGTTAGGGAAGAGGAATGCAATGTGCTGCAGAGAAGGCCAGAGAGATGGTGAGGGGTGCTGGCATTTAGGGATCTCTCACCCGATTGCTCCTGAGGAGAGGGCCACAGCAATGTCTCCAATGCACTTGACATGGTGAGCCACAGAGCGATGGCTTTTACTTGAAAGTGACAGTGCAAACCCCCTCCAAAGGGTGCCCTTTCCCAGCATGGATGTCTCCAGACATAAGGACATCCCAAGCCTCCACAGTCATAGAGATGGGTTTGTGGGCACGTGTGGCCAGTGGGGCTGTTTCAGCAAAAGCCTTGTGCTGCCAGCCCAGGAGGCCAAACGTCCACCTCTTTTGTACCCTCCCCCTTATCCTTTCCCAGGACAAATTCTGCATTTAGGGAGCAAAGAAAGGCCAACAGGTAAGGCCCTGGAGCAAAGTGTGAAGTCTTTAAAACAGCCAGTAACTGCAGGATGGCAAGATGATGGTGGGAAAGGGCTTTTCTGCACACCAACCTCCCAAAACAGCAGACAGAACCACCCAACCACACACCCAACATCTGTGCACCCTTTAGTCCTGACAGCACAACATATGCCATCCCTGTGCCCCTCTCTGGAGAGAGTTCCTCTGCTGCCCAAGGGACTTACATCCAGGTGTCTCTGGTTGATCTCATAGATGATCTGCAGGTGTCTGGGGAGCAGTTTCTCCACCAGGTCCACTGGCCAGCGCTCCAGGGCTTCGGGAAGCACTGTGTGGTTGGTGTAGGCGAAGGTCCGCTTGGTGATGTCCCAGGCCTGCCAGGGGAGAGCTGGTGCTGAGCAGCGAGGCTGGGTGCCAGCACCCATGCACAGTCCTCCCACCATGGTGAGCAGCACGGCCAAGCCGAGTCCTCCAAGTCCATACCCATCAAACCCATCCTGACTGCTCCACATCACTCCCCAGGCCACCAGCAGCTACAAAACCGGTTCCCCAGCTCCTCCACCATGGGCTGGCATGAAGGTGAGTGCAGGCAGAGGGGACCAGCGGCCAAGTCACGTCTCTCTACCTTGTTCCACGGCAGCTTCTCGATGTCCACAAAAATCCGCATCAGCTCAGGGATGGCCATGGCAGGGTGCGTGTCATTCAGCTGGATGGCGACCTGTGGGGAGAGCAGCGCTGGCATGTGGGGATGTGCGGGGGACATGCGGGCATCTCACTGCCCATCAGCTGGGCACAGGTACCCAGAGAGGGTCCACAAAACATCTCCAGGCCTGGGGGGCACCTGGGAGGTGTCGAATTGAGCTCCAAGGTACGTGTCAGAGCAACGTGGGCTTGTACCTGGTCAGGGAAGGAATCAAACACGATTCGGACACTGTCTGTGCTCCCAAATTTGGATGCTTTGAAGCGGCGTATGATGTCCTGGAGGGTGGCAGCCACGACGAAGTACTCCTGCTTCAGCCGCAGCTCCTTCCCTTCGAAGAACTGCGAGCAGAGGAGCGGGGGCTGCAGCACTGCAGTGCGCTGCCCAGGCAGTGCCTGTGCTGCGGGAGCTGTGCTTCCGCAGGGCTCCCTGCATGAGGGACCCGCACCAGCACACATGCACCGGCACACATGCACCAGCACACATCCGCTGGCACACATGTACTGGCACACATGCACCGGCACAAATGTACCAGCAGACATGCACCGGCACACATATACTGGCACACGTGCACCGGCACGCATGCACCAGCACGCATGCACCGGCACACATCCACGGGCACAAATGCTCCGGCACACATGTACTGGCACACATGCACCGGCACACATGCACCACACAGCGCATTGTAAGGCCCCACTGCTTTTCCTACACCGGTTCTGGCAGCAGCTCTAACCCCAGTGTCTCTCCGTGCTTTCTAGATTGCAGCACAGGGGCTTGAGATGTGCCTGCCACTGCAAACAGGCTGAGTCCCTCCCGAGCATCGTCAAAACCTGTTCTCCCTGGCTTGAAAATTCTGGCCACAAGGAAGGGTACAGGGGAGACGGGGAGGGAAGCTGCAGGGGCTGTAACACCCAGGAGCTCATTCTGTGACAAGAATTAAAGCCACAGTTCACACAGCACAAAACACCAACCCGCTGGTCTGCAAAACAGGATCCGTAAGAGGCGAGCTCACCACTGGAGCTGTGGTACCCCCAGCTCCCCTGGACAGCTGGGAAGGCTGGGGTAGGGTTAAATGGGAAAAACCCCATCCAGGCTTGTCCAGAACAGACTGCAGAGCGCAGAGAGCTGCCCTTCAGCTTCTTCCCCTATGCCTGCAAGCAGGACATTCTCATCCCCACTTCCTTTTACCACACTGAGCACAGATTTGCCCAGGAACAGTCATCTCTATTGCAGCCCTGGTGAGAGGCAGCAATCCCCACCCAAGCACTGCATCAGCTTGAAACACAACTGAAAGCATCTCTGCAATGTCCTGGGGTTGCTCCACTTCACACTCTGCCTGGGTGCTCTTTATCCATCCCTAAACCAGGGACACTCTCCCTCCACATCGTGACTTACATTGTCATTGGGGTAGAGGACGCGGGATATGTTCTCCGCCAGATTTCTGTCCAGCACAGCCTGGATGTAGTCTCCGACGTTGACTGTGGAGGAGCAGAGGGATAAGGTGGGCACGGGACCCCCTGCACCCCATCCCGCTGGCACCCCACCAGCAGCCACTTACAGTCCCGCAGGTTGAAGTCGTTGGGTGCTCGAGCCGACCACAGGCGCATGGTGTTGACGGTGTTGTTCAAGTACCCGGGCACAGGGGTATCGTAGGGCAGCGCCAGCACCACCTACAACATCAGCGGGAGAGCTGGGGCTGGGCTGTGCCCATGGCTGGTGTCCCTCCAGGTCTCCCCTGCCCCACCTGAGCCTTCCCATCCCATAGTCCCTCCTCCAGGACTGAGCTCAGGGCTGCACCCATCTTCATGGTGGGGACATGCTTTGTACCCACAGCCCCTGCCATGGAAACATCCCGGCTCCCTCAGGTCTGCCCAGTGCCTGCTGTTTGCCAGAAGCACTCAGGGGATGGGGAAAGGCTTGTGAGGGTCAGAAGCAGCTTAATTTAAGCCACCGTACCGTGTGTGCATTGCACACAGACCTGCTGGAGGTGCTTTTGGGTATTTCAGAGGTTGGATGCAGATGTGGAGCACCAAAACCTGTCCCCATCCCTAATCTCCATCTCCTCCCCACCGTGCTCTACCACCGCCTTTTCCACCCCAGCGAAGCACCCTCGCCAATGCAACCCTCCCCAGCAGGGATGCTGCAGGACCCATGGCACGGATGCTGCCCCCCAGGTGACGGGACGGGACAAACCATGCAAGGGGGTCCCCGCACGCTGGCCCCATGAGGCTGTGCCCCAGCCCGTACCTGGGTGTCGACCCACTTGGCGCCAGTGGCAGAGTGCTCCACGCGGCCGTAGAAGTGCACGGGCAGCATGTACTCGGGACGGGCTTTCTCCCAGGGGTTGCCGTGCCGGAGCCAGTCGTCGGCTTCTTCCACCTGCCGGAGGGAGCGGGAGCTGTGCTGGGGACACCCAGCCCCAGGGGCCTCCCCAGGCTGTGCCCCGTGCGGGGCTGGGAAAGGCTCCGGCTGCACCAAGGGGATGATGCTTTGGAGACCGTCTGCCCTAAACCTGAACTCTGGCGCCACAGGGTGAGCCCAGAGTCTGTGCCCCGACCACCCTGGACCCCCGGGTCACCCTGCCAGAGGGTGAAGGATGGGGATGAGGAGGTGGGGACGAAATGAATGTTCCTCAGGGCACCGCTAACACTGCTGTGCTGTGGCCAAGATGCCACCAGCCCCTTAGTGTCAGTGCCAGCCTGCAGGCCAGCTAATGAAGTGGACTTGTTCCCTGCCCCAGCAGTGCCAAGGAGAGCCCAGGGTAGAGAGCACCTTTGGCACGGCCAGGTCAGAGCTCCGGGAAGCAGGGACATTGTGTGAGGGCCAGGGGAGATAAGCCACATCAGGACACAGCAGCCAGGGAATGCTGTGCCAAGGAGGAAAGGTCACCACTTGCTGGCTGTAAGGACAGCTTTTGGGAGTGCTCACAGGGTCCCTCTGGGCACTTGGGGCTGCCTCCCGCCAGGGGTGTTGCAGATGCACACCACATTTTGCAGTGCATTTCCTAAACAGCCTCTTCCGCCCTCTGATGCTTTAACCCAGACGTCAGGCAGCACAGCAGGGCTCGGGGGCTGCATCTGGCCTCCACCAGACCTCCCCTGTGCAACCTCAGTGAAACCATCCTCACCCCATGAGGAGCACGACACAACCTCTCCATCCCTGTTTGCACCAGTTTAAGAGCTTAAACTTGCTCGAGAAAACGCCTGACAAGTTTTAAACACCACAGCACCGGCAGCTCCTGCAGCCTCCAAGCTACGAGACAGTGTCTGTGCACCCTGATCCCAGCCTCATCTAAGGGGGAAGCTGCATTCAGGGCTTTGGCTGTGCCAGGGGAAGGTGAGGGCCACGCGCCTCCATCCATACCTGCCACCCGTCCCGGATCTTCTGGTTGAAGATGCCATACTCGTAGCGGATGCCGTAGCCGTAGGCTGCCAGCCCCAGCGTTGCCATGGAGTCGAGGAAGCAGGCTGCCGGGGAGAGAGGAGAGCACTGAGGGGCACTTCCCTGGGGAGCCCTGGGAGAAACTGGGTCCTTATCCCATGGAGAGCAATGGCCAGAAGCAGGAGCCCTGCAGGGATATGAGGCAGGGCCAGCAGCGGCTGCTCAGTGCCCGGCCACCCAACACCTCTCACCCTGTGCTGGACAGGCTGGAGCAATAAACCCCTATCCCCTGGTTTAGGTACCCCCTGCAGAGGACACAAAGGCCCTGGGGCTGTGCCCCATCTCCCCAGCAATGAGACCATTTGGGGGCTCACTCACCAGCAAGCCTGCCCAGACCGCCATTGCCGAGACCAGCATCCTCCTCGATTTCCTCCAGCTCTTCCATGTCCAGCCCAAGCTACAGAGGAGAAGCAGAAGGTGATGGGCCAGACACGCCCTGTGCCCAGCCCCATGGAGTGGATGCACTGCTGGCATGCACCCCTGGGTGCTATTCTGTACCCACTGCTGCTGTCCCCCTTAGGAGCCTCCCTCCCCTTTCAGGTCTGCTCACGCTGGGGCAGGGACCAGCTCTGGTGTTTGAAGTCCCTCCACCAGCCTTTACAAGGGACGCACGCACCAGTGACCTTGCCATGGACAAGCTCCTTGGGCCTGGGGGGCCTGTCCATGCCATAACCAGGGCACAGCCATAACCAGGGTGCTGGTCCCAGGTCTTTCAGGCAGGTCTCCCAGGGCTCACTCCCAGCCCTGTTCTCTTTCCCTATGCCCCAGCACCACGGCTGCAGCCCCACAGGGGCAGTGCTGTGTTCCTGCTTCCCCAGCACCCCCATCCCCATGGGCAGTCACCCATGTGCATCACTGCCCTCTGTGGCAGTAACCCAGGTGCCCAGCCCCATGGCCCCAGCCATCACCCTTTAACAGAGATACCCAGAGAAGCAACCACACCACTTTCACAGGGAAATCTCAAGGTTCCAGTCTGGGAGGCTGTGGGAGGAAGGGGTTTTGCCTATGCAAAGCACCTCGGGCAGCTCAGCAGGAAATAAGACGGTGCCTTGTCAGCGCTGAGCCACCTTTCCCATGGAAACCCTCTGCATGGTCTGCATCTCCCCTCATGTCCCACTGTCACAGCAGTGGGAACAGCCCCAGTGCCACGGCCACCCATGCAGGAGAGCCAGACCCTGCACTGCTCCTGGGTAAGAGGCAGCCCCTTCTCCCAGCCCCACACTGCACTGCAGCCCTCAGTGCCCACACAAATATTTCAAGTGATTTCTGTTCTACCAAACATTTTATTGTAGAAACCTTTGGTATTTGTGCCTGGGGAGCTCAGCACAAGCACTGAGGAAGGTCCTGCCCAGAGCTTCACCTCCCTTCGACTGCAAAGCGGGTGATCTCCAAACAGCCTCACACCTCCTGCTTCCCCAGGCTACCACCATGCAGCATCCCAGGCTCTTCCCCTCACCTGCACCCCCAGCTGAGCTGCCAAGATCAACAGAGAAGAGATAAAGCCTAAAAATAAGTTCCTCTCCCTTGATGGTGTTTGCACAAAAGCTGCTCCCGCTGCTGTGCGGACACCCCAGCTGCACATGACACGCATTGGACACGCTGGTCCAAGTGGTGAAAGGTAGGGGGAAAAGGAGCCACCCAAAAACCTTTGACAACCCAAGTGCTGCGTGGTGCCAGCCCCAGGCTGGGGCTGAATTAGGCTCCTCTGCCATTCATTATGGCTGTTAACGGCCTCATGCATAGAACCATGAGTTTCCTGGCAGTTTATGGGCTCAGCGGAGCTGTACTGCATCCCTCAGCACAGAGCAGTGGGGCTGGGCAGCCCTGCTCAGGCTGCAGCCCTGGGCCTTGTGAAAGCAGGTCCTGGAGCAGCATTCATGCACTAAGGCATCACCGGCTGCTCAGGGAGCAGTTTGCAGACAGCGTGGTAAAACACGGACATCTCCAGGATCCAGAGAGCACGGAGCCCTCCTGCTCCAGGGCCTCACTGCCTGGGATGCTCACCTGGTAGATGGCTTCGTCGCAGGCGTTCTGCAGCCCCAGGTTAATCATGGTGTTCTGCAGCGTCCGCCCCATGTAGAACTCCAGGGAGAGGTAGTAAATCCTCTGAAAGAGAAATCCAGCCCAGGTCACCTTCCCCAGGCCTGGAGGAGGCTCCCCTGCACCGCAGGAGATGCTGTTGGG
Organism: Coracopsis vasa; assembly: GCA_026283785.1. NCBI lineage: Eukaryota > Metazoa > Chordata > Aves > Psittaciformes > Psittacidae > Coracopsis > Coracopsis vasa. The sequence continues at coordinate 13,125 of JANHGB010051274.1, forward strand.
AGCTATCTCAAAGCAAGAGGAGAACCCAGGCTGTCAACAGGGCAGGGTGGTTTGCACCAGGAACTTGAGGGCTGGGGCTCCTTGGAGGCCGCGAGGCAGCCGTGCCTGCAGCCCCTGCCCTGCTCTCCTGCCCCTGGTATTTCCCAAGCCGGGAAGATGGCAGTGCCCAGGTGGTTTGTCGGGACAAGCTGCGGTGCCCGGTACAAGTGCAGGGACAGCTCCATGATGGTCGGCACGAGCACACCGGGGGCTGCAGTGGTACAAAGGTAACCTTTAAAAAGGAGACATTACCCAATGTCCACACGAGCTGAAAAGCAACCGGAAAAACAAGGGAGCCACTGGGAACAGAGGTGTGCGGCAGCCACAGGGTCACCAGCTTCCCCTCCTGCCCCCTTGGGTTTGCTCTCGTCTCCCCTCTTGCTGACACAACGGGTGCAGGATGTGGCCAGGAAGGTGGCAGCTTGTGTAAGCTGTCCCCTGTGTCAGCACCAGCAGGTTTTAAGGAAGGATTTAGGCTGGAGGAAGTCGCTGACTTGACGGCTTCCCCAGGACCTGCACAGGGGTGGGCTGGGGATGGCAATGGGAGAAGAGAAGGCTCAAGGCAGACCTTAAGAGCAGCCTTGCAGTACCTAAAGGGGGCTGACAAGAAAGCTGAAGCAAGGGCATGTAGGGATAGGACAAGGGGAAATGGCTTTAAACTGACAGAGGGGAGATCTAGATCAGATATTAGGAAGAAGTTCTTCCCTGTGAGGGTGCTGAGGCACTGGCACAGGGTGCCCAGAGAAGCTGTGGCTGCCCCATCCCTGGCAGTGTTCAAGGCCAGGTTGGACGTGGCTTGGAGCAACCTGCTCTAGGGGAAGGCATCCATGCCCATGGCCGGGGGTTAGAACTGGATGAGCTTTAAGGTCCCTTCAGCCCAAACCAGACTGTGGTTCTATGATTCCTCCAAGCTCTTGTGTTGCAACTGCATTTTGTTCAGCAAAGGGATTTGATCAGTTCCTGCTTTGGAGCCGTAGGCACTTGTGCAGGTAGAGTTCACCAGAGGTCCTGGGCCACAGCAATGGTTTCGGTTGCTTCCCATCCCACCCCCAGCAGAGACTGCCTGCCCCACTTTCCTTGCAGCCTCCATTCCCACCAGCTTCTGCTCCCGCTCCCAAGGGCAGAATTGCTTATTTACTGCAAGTGAGATGCCCACACATCATTTGCTTTAACCGAGATACCTCTGAAAGAATTTCTACAGACTGAATTTGTAATGCACATCTGGGAGCATTTTTTTTCCATGGTTATTAGCCCTAATGAAATCCCAGGTCATTTTTAGGCAGCCTGTTATCATTGTGATCCAGGGCTCTGCACTCATTTCCAGGAGGCTACATCGTCAAAATGAACTTCCTCATTTTGGGGTGGACCATCCCCAGCACTGATCCCTGGGGATCATTTCCCCTGTGCCACAGGAAGAGTTTGGGTACAAAACTCAGGCTCTTCTCCCAGACCAGGGTTTACCCAATACACGTTTTCCACATGTCTTTGGTTTTAAAACCTTACTGTGTGGTTTGGGTGCATCTTGGCTTTCAGCTTTGTTGGCTTTATGTAATAGGGATTTTGCTGTTATTTTTCCATGCATGTGTCTACCTGCAGCTCTTGCAGTGGTACCAAGCCTCTTTCCGTCAGCAAATACGTGCGTGGTCCTGAGCTTTGAATGGAGGCAGCTCTCATTGCAGGTTTCTGGTTTTCTGTAAGATCTTGATGGCATCAGATCTGAAAAGGTGGATCTTTGCACCGCCCATTCCTCATGTGGCATAAAAATGCATGTAGAATTGAAGCTGCAGCATCAAGCTTCTCAGGTCCTCATTATTATAGGTAAGTCTAAAGAGATGAGGGCAACCTAATTGAATGATTCAGTATAGATACTCCTTAACTCTAAAGATACATAGGTGCACCGAAGCATATAGGACTCTGCTTTGTCCCTAGACACCATCCCTGTCCCTTACACGGATTTTAATGAGGTTAAATATAACCTGCACAACAAATTTTACTGGACTTCCATCAAATTGCTGAACAATAGCACCACTTATGGTGCATACAAATACGTCTTTCCACTCTCCGATGGAAAGTAATTTATCAACAAGTGGTCCTTGTCCCTGTACATGGAAAGTCTTTGTGAAATACACTTTTTACCGCAGGCTATGATTTGTACAACGTGTTTCTCTGTGACAAATACACCGTATTTCATTTTAAAATGGTAAGATGCAGAGTGAAAAGGAAGCATGTAGTTTTGAATAATTTTTGAACGGGAAAGGTATCCATTGTACAGAATCACCTTGAAATGAATAGATCTGCATTAAACGTGTTCTTGAACTTGACGGTGGACTTTGATTTAATCCATTGTAGAGGATATTTCACCAGTGTAAGTGAAATGCATGGAAAGGGAGAACTGGGTGATTTATCCTTCCCTATCGACCTTTGTGTTTATCAGCCAGTGGCGAGGGTATTGTTCCCCTTCCCCTTTTATCTGCTGTTTAGGCCAGTCAGCAGATGGGAGGCAGATTCTTCTGCCTGAAGGTTTCCAAGCTGTGGAAAAGCCATTTGCCCCACACCTGCTGATGCTTGTCCCATGCGCACAGGCTGGACACACCGCATCCCCTTCCCAAGCAGAGTCCTGGCCCTTTGCCTGAGCGTGGAGAGCACCAGGTACTGCAGTTAAGCCATGGCAGTGACCTGGACCAGCCTTGGGTCTGTGTCCCGGCTTGGAGTGTGAAGGATGATGTTTGGTTTATCTAAATGAAGCTTTTTAATCTGGGGGGGGTTAAGCTAAACTGATGAGCTGGAAAATAACACACTTTTCAAAGCATGCTTGGCAGTGTCATCATGCCTCCATGACAAAGGAGCTCTTACCTTGGAGCTGGAATTGGTGCCCTAAGTTCTCCAGGCCGTGGTGGGAGATGCTGGGATCTCACCCTGCCCGTGCAGAATGAAGGGAGTTGGCTGTTCCACCGCAGGGGATGGTAACTCAGTCTTTCCTCTCAGGCTGTTAAGAAACAGGAGAATATGATGCTTCCTAAGGCTTTTTGGGTTTAGAGCTGGGGGAAGGCAGAGCTGCACAGGGCTGGAGGGCACATGGAGGCACCCATGTGCTCAGAGCAGATCCTCGTCTTGTCTGTCTCCGGTAAAAGGATTTAGAGGCAACTTGTCATAAGAGGAATTGTAAATCTCCTCCTCGTTCTGTGTCTGTCAGTGTTCCCTTGGAGGGATACATTATTTTTCAGCTGTATGAGTGGCCTTTCTCAGGTACGGTTGACACTCTCATTTTCCAAACACAGGGCTGCAGCTCTGCCCCAGTGAGCTGTGTGTGGCAGGCGGGTGGCCTCTTGTTATTGTTGAACTGGTGCGAGCAGCCATCTGGAATCTGGAGCCAGATCACTGCAGAGGGGGAGAAAATAGGCAGGCTGCAGCATCCCCATAGGAGCAAGATGAGGGATCCAGAGCAGGCAGCCTCAGCTCAGCACCTCCTGGCTGTTCTTGGTTTTCTGCCTCAGCACCGATGTTATTTTAATGTAGTTACCTGGCTGTGATTAGCAGAGCAATTTGCAGCGCGTTCTTCAAAATTGCCAGTCAATTTGAGCTCAGAATAGATGGAAGCTCCTGCATAAGCAATGTCTCCTGCCCCAAAAAGTGCTAAATAGTTTGGAAAGTCCAAACAGGATCCGAGGTGCCTGTATGGAGGTGCAGGCTCCCCAGGCTCCTGCCTTGTCCGCCTTCTAGTTGCAGATAGGAGAGTAGGAGTGTTAAGCCTACAAGGGAATAAGGTGTTGCATGGATTTTGTTAAATCCCTTGAAGATGGACATGGGATGGGGGGGTGCATCCTTCCCACCTCCTTTTATCCCATCAGTAGAGCTGGCTGTAGGGTTTAGAAGAGAAGCTACTTGCTTTTCCTTTAGATAATAAATGTACCTCCTGGTCACCCACTGTTCCTCTGAGGGTGGAAGCAGTTGGGTTTTGTCCCAGTCAGACCAGTACTGTTGGCACTGAGTGCTTGAGTGACCCACACCACAGGGTGCTGATGGCACTGTGCAACCACCTTGACATCGCCATTCTTCCCCAGTGGTATCTCCACTGCCAAGCCAGAGCCTTTTTCCTTTGGGGGCAGGTGATGGAGGGGTGGGTGACAGCGGGGACATGAGCAAAGCACACCCACAGAGGAAAGCCTCAAGGTGCATTGTGTGTGTTGCTTTTGCAGAATACTATGTTTGTAGCAGCTGTCTGCACCTCTACAGTGACAGCAGATACCCTCATGCTCACAGTGTTCACGTAAGAGCCGGATTCCTCCCTCCAAGCCTGGTTTATTCAAGGTGAGGTTGTTGGTGGCCCCGGTATGTGCACTGCTGGAGTGCTGCAATGCTTAGTCTCTGGGCAGAGTTAGCCTCATTGGATTGCATGTCATGACTGGTTGTCTTTGAAGAGCAAGGCCTGTTTCCAGCCATGTCAGGATCTGCAGGGAATTCCAACAGATTCATTTTTATCTCAGGTACAGCATCAAATCAGCAACCTGAGCAACCTGCTCTAGTGGAAGGTGTCCCTGCCCATGGCAGGGGGTTGGAACTGGAGGAGCTTTAAGGTCCCTTCCGACCCAAACCATTCCATGATTCTGTGATGAGTTATCTGTGATCTGGTCTTGGTTTTCCAGGAGAATCAGTAGGAAAACAGGAATTCATCCTTTGGTTTGCATTTAATAGGCTGCTTTTGGTTTGGCTTTGATTTTCTCAGTCTCATTCTTTAGGGTGTGAGGCTCAGAAGTTTATCTAGAAGTTAGATGGGATTTTTTTTAGCTTTACCAAAGAGAAGGAGGGGTTTTTATTTTTAGCAGTTCCTGTGGTTTCCATCATTGCTCCCAATGTAGCTGGGATGCTTGGGAAATGACACTAAAGTGTCCTTGAGGCTGGGGACACATCACTGCTGACTTCTGAGAAAGTTTAAAAACGAGACAGATTGTTTAATTTTGAGGAAAAATGGCAAAAACGATGTTTTGTGGACAGCAGAGCCCTTAGCAGGGCTTTGCATGAGGCAAAGACAAATCAGCAGACTTAAAGCATAGAGCAGAGACAAGCTTTCCCTCCCCGCTCCAGCATCCCTTGCCTCACTCATATTGTGAGCGCAGATTTGGATACAAACCTTTTATTTTTACTGAAGAATTGATTTCATGGCTGCCCTAAGTGAATAAAGCTGTGATGTATTAACTAATGTCAGCCACAGGATGTTTACCTATTTATCTTTGCTGCAGTGTTGCCCCTAGTATTATATTCCTCTCTTCTCCAAGACTCGTTAACGTTGCAAACATAACTGGGGTCCTCCTAATGAAACAATTGCAGCCGAGCGGCTCGATGTGCACAGGAACACCTCCAGCAAAAGCTGATAAATGCTTTTGTTGATGATTTTTTTTCTCTTCCTGCTCTGTTTGCATGGAGAAGGAATGGGGAAATGTATTGACTTCCTCTTAGTTGTAACAAAGGTTAACAAAACGGGGAATAATGGGTGCTGGGAAGCAGGGATGGGGAGGTGGTTGTGGGACCTGCGGAGCATTTTTTGGTTTGAATGTATTATGTCATTTTAAGAATACCACATTTCAGTGCAGCTATTTTGTTTCAGAACATTGAGAAACTTTCAGAATGGTCTGTACTGAATAGACGTGTGATGACTTTCAGTTAAGGCAAAAACCAGCTGTCTGGTAATGGAAAAGACTTGCTGACAAAGACTATTCTTAGAGGCCTTAAAAGCAGGAGATGTTCAGCGTTAGTTCCCAACCAATTAAGGATGTGTTCTTTAAGGAGTTCAGGAAATACATTAACATAAGGAATCATCTATCTGAATGTGTCTCTCAGCTCTCACGATCACATACCAATCACCAAATGCACGTGACAAACCTCTACAACCTCAAATGCTACATTAGCACCTTTGCAATTTTGTGTACCTCCACCCATTTGCCAAAAAGTTAATAAAATATTTTGCTTTGTTAAACTACAGGGTATTTAAAGTGTGCACTTTGCTCATCACCTTTTACACGGCTCTCAAGGAAATTTAGTTCTCCCAAAAGCAGTGTTACATGGAGGATCCTACTTCATCTGCAAGGGAGTTTCAGTCTTCTGTTGCCCCATCCATTTCATTGCCTGGCAAAATGCTGACACAGCACTCTGCGGCCATGTCAGAGAGCAGATCTGGCACTACTTAAATCACTGCCACCAAAGAACCATGCATAGCTGCAGACTCCACTGTACTTTGGAGAAAAGAGCAAAGGTAGTTTCTACCAGCTACTTAAAATGCAGGGGGAACTTTGTCTCAGCTACATTTCCTCACTAACAGCTTCTTAAGATACTGCATCCACGCACCTCCTCCGACCCATATTTAGTGTCACTTACCATCCAACTACACTTTAACCCACAGCACAGTGTTTCTTAAAAGCTGTTAAGAGTCAGTGTTCCTTGTATACAATATACACCAAAGCTTCTTGCATAACTGTCACCTTACACAAGGAAAATATTAGTACTTTTTTCCTTACTGTTCTGGTACTCTTTATCTATGCTCCTCATTCCATTAGTTCAACAGATTTTTTCAAAATTATTAGAAAAGATTAAAAAACACCAGACAAGATCAAACAAAAGCACCAGTCTTTGCAGCTTAAGAAATGCCACTGATTTGAAGCATTTGCCTTGAAGTTTGCTTAGAAAAAGAACTAGAAGTTGATTATGTACCATTTTAAAATAAATATTGATATCTGTGAGATAACCAGACTTACTATCTAATACTTGTAGGAGTAAGTATACTTATTTTTTCAGTAAGACAATTTAATACAGGATGGTAGAGGGTTTTTTTATAACCACCAATGAACACATATGTATACTCTTAATTAAAAATTATATCTAAAAGACTTTTGATTCTCAACTTCTTTGCTGATAATCACATCCTTTGTAGTTGGCATATTTTGAATATAAAAATATTACAATCAGTAAGCCTTGATGTGCAAATTATCTCAGAATATAGTAATTGTGCAAAAACAACTTCTAAGGATGTTGACATACAAGAACTAGTTTACTATTGAGCTGGTCTAATCTAACAAAAGTACTTAAATAAAGAAGCCCTTACAGACTCCATCCAACCAAGTTACCTTTCAAATACCTATCAAAAGAATGTAGCTTTTTCTGAATTGACAAAACTCTATCTTGTCAATTCCTAGTTCAAAAGGACTAAAACTCTCAGTTCATAACCTCTAATGTCTGTAAAATGAAATATGGAACAATTAATGTGCTCAATATTCAAAAATGACAATGCAAAAAGCTCAAATCATCATCACATTTCACAATAAAACTTTAAGAATAAATTCTAAAATTTATAACTGTATGTAGTTGTATTTATACATAGTGACTACAAATCGAGTTGCCAGGCAGTAAACAAGTTACTGTTCTTCAGCTACATCTGCCTACATATGTTCTGGCAACCCACATCAACTACAGACTGTTGGTGTGAACGAAGAGCCACAATGCTAGCCAGGGCTATTGGCCTGCTAGCAACATACTGCCCATGTCTTGCACATGCTTCAAACTATCAGCCAACTCTCCCGCAGCACACAGGAGAATTAAAAGTGTCCTACCTGCCAAACAAACTGTCATGTACTCCATAGACAGAACACACGCTAAGGTCTATTAGTCCTTTGGGTTTTGTGGCTCGTTTTTCACTTTCAAAATAAATAAGCTGGGCATCATTTCCCTCTAATATAAAGTACAAGTTTTTCCATCTCTTTCCTTTACCTGTAGAAGACAGAGTCAAGCAAAATAAGTTATGATATTGTTTAGAAGAAAATGTATATTTCATAAATGAAAGTAGAGAGCAGTAAAGCTTCTGTCAAATTGTTAACAGAAGAACAATGTACAGGTAATCACACTTAAGTTACAGTATCATTATACATACACAATTTTATGCAACACATGGCTAAAACTAGACCCTCTTCACAGACACAGGTAGAGTTGCAAAAGGTTCACTAAACATTTTCACCAATTTCAACAGGATTAAGCAAGTGCATATGAGGTACTATAAACAGTGAGTTACTGAGTGTTAAGACTGCATCTACACAGTTACAATTTTAATTAAGATACAGACTCCTGACAAAAGTTACTCCTAAACTCTGAACAGTGTTTAACAAACTTCATCACAGTACCTTAAAACAGCACGTCTGAAGAACAGAAATGGGAATATATTACATACCAACTTAAATTAGAACCATTGCCCAGACAAAACCACACATAATTTGTATGGTTCCACTAGTTTCAGAGAAAATGGTTTCTGAACTACAATGGATTAGGTACCTTCTGAAACTAATGTGCTATGTCACAGTCCCATTTAGAAAAAGCTTTTAGCCTTAATTTTACATTTTGGTCATCATAAATCCACCTTGTGCCTCAAGAAATGAGTACCGGCACTGTTTTGAAAAGACAAATCTGACGTCTACTTATTACCCTGTCTCCCAGAGGCCAGAGTGATTTTATTGAATTTGTTCTGTATGCAGTTATGTGTGCATCTAACTACACCTACTCTGCAATCTAGTTTGCACATTTAAAGTATCTCATTATCACTTTTAGCTAAAGGTTTTCAATTAATTCTTATTTGATTCCTTACTCTATTGACATCCCTCTACATCTTCTCTCAGAATCAGCCTTCTCAATAGAAGAGATGCTCTCCTTGTCCTGTTCAGAGGGTTTACAGTTTGGAGTGGTCTGTTTTTTTTGAATATCTCATTTATTTTTGGGTATATTTTATTTTACATTTTATTTACTTTATAGTTGGCTATTTGATTCTATGATTCTGTATGTAAAATCACGCCTTCTTTCTCACTCTTGGTCACTACTCAGATTACTATCTGTAACTTATCCTTCTAGTTATGGTCTCTGTCATTTTCAGAAATCTTATTACTTATAGTTTTTGTGCTTCCATTAATGTTAATTTTTAACAAGGTAGAAATATAGCGCTTAGTAAGGGATTAGCCTCCTAAGAACATCAAAGACTTGCTCAATGGCAGTTCTTAAAGGTTATATTGAGATAAGTCAAGCAGTCAGCTTTTCAACAGATCGAATAGCACACTA
>JANHGB010051276.1:3589-26242 GCA_026283785.1 Coracopsis vasa
CCAGTATCTGAAGGGACCTTACAAGGATGCTGGGGAGGGGCTGTTCAGTAGGCACTATAATGATAGGACAAGGGGTAAGGGGCTAAAACTTAAACAGGGGAAGTTTAGATTGGATATAAGGAAGAAGTTCTTTACTGTGAGAGTAGTGAGGCACTGGAATGGGTTGCTCAAGGAAGTTGTGAATGCTCCATCCCTGGTGGTGCTCAAGGCCAGGTTGGACAGAGCCTTGGGTGACATGTTTTAGTGTGAGGTGTCCCTGTCCATGGCAGGGGGGTTGGAACTAAATAATCTTAAGGTCCTTTCCAACCCTAACTATTCTATGTTTCTATGATTCTATCCTGAGTCTAGACATTAAAGTTATGAGACAGTACCTATATAGCAGGAAGAATTAATATGGCTCATGATCTCTAACTGCTGGACTTGAAGTATAACTCTTCAAATTGCTCCCCTTTCATACCAAGTTACACTTACCAAAAAAATAGCTTATATCACTGAGGAAATGAGGTAATTTTCAGAGAGGTATCTAATAAGTGCATAGTATAAGATAAAGTAGGTGTTGATATGAGTACTTTTCTTAAGCGGGTCTGTATCTTCATCTTCTTGAGTTACAGATTTCTCTGTTCAGGAAAAAATGTTTAATGGTTGTGTGATGATGGGTAAAGTATAAAAGTAGCCACAGAAAAACAAAATCAGGAAAAAAATAAGGCAAAACCAAAACCAAATGAAGCTAATAATGTTAGTTTTATGTGAATGTCTTGTTTTTCACAGCTTTCAAATAGAACGGTTGTACTTGTTCTTGGGTATGAATTATGAATATTCACAGAAGCTGCATATACCTCTGCAATAAAATAATACTTGTATTTATTATGTAGGCCTTGCTTAACTGCTTCAGAAGTTCTTCATCTATTTGGTTTAGTGCTGCATTTCATTTTCTTCAGCTCGCTAGATTGGCCATCAAAAGACATCAAGAGACATTAAAAATAATAATAATTTTTAAATGTTTCATTCCTAAAACCATTTCCCTAGTGATCATCTGAGATCTTCATTATTACTCCACAGGCATTGATCCTTGTTAACAACAAAATCAGCAAAATAAGCCCGCAAGCTTTTGCTCCTCTGAAGAAACTGGAGAGACTTTACCTGTCCAAGAATAACCTGAAGGAACTCCCAGAAAACATGCCGAAGTCTCTTCAGGAGATACGGGCTCATGAGAATGAGATCTCCAAGTTGAGGAAAGCTGTCTTTAATGGACTGAATCAAGTGATTGTCTTAGGTATGAGCATAAGAAATTATAACAAAATCAATTTAGTGTTCTTTCAAGATGTTTTTAGCTCAATCAGTGATTTTATGTAGAAAACAAAGAAATGTTCCAATAAATTGTACCTCCAAATTAGCTTTGACCTGAAGGATATAGGTACGTACACTGCAGTACAGCTCATGACCATGTTTTGTTGGCAGAACTAGGCACCAATCCAATCAAGAGTTCAGGCATTGAAAACGGAGCTTTTCAGGGGATGAAGAAGCTCTCCTACGTTCGTATCGCAGACACCAACATTACTAGCATCCCAAAAGGTAAGAAATTCAATTAACATTTCAGACATTTGCAGAGGTATAATATTGTGACTTCTAATCAGCTGGAAAAAAAGTGGTTATGGAAGCCTTTTGAGTCAGTCACTAGAGTAGCCATTCCTTGAGTATTTCTCCTTTTTTGGTTAATTGGCTTATATTGGTTTGAAAAAATTTAGTTTTCTATTATGAGAAGCTCCACAATAGGTGCACTGTCAAAAGTAAGCCATTTTATGTTATTTTGCTTTTCTTGTCTCATAGCTGAAATATAAAGTGGAAGAATGTTTTCACCTTCCAACCCTGGCTGATGAAGCTGATCAACATTACACAGATGTATACTCATGTAGTATTAAGCGAAGTTCTACAAACATAAAATCAGCCCTCCACAAGTCTCTGGGTTTGAAGCCAAAAATACTATTCCTATAAAACCCAGAAACATATGCTATTCTTAAAAGTACTTTATTACAAATTGCTGCAAAAGAAGAGCAATTTCAATATAACCTATTAAAAAACAACAAAAAAACCCAAACCAGAATGGTTCCAATCCATAGGAAATTATATTCAGTTTATTCATACTTTAGTCAGCATATTGTTTTGAAATAGATGAAAACTTTTTGAAGGTTAATACTAGTTGTTATTTCTTTCTTCCCACACTTCCTGTTTTGGATGTTCCTTTGAGGGATATCCAATAGGTAAAATATTATTTTTCCTATTTTTTTTTTCCTGATAAACAGAATTTGCAAATTATTATGTGCCTCACCTAAAATAACATTAAAATTATTTTACCTCATCTTTATATTTTTATTTTCTGCTGCTGCTATTTGTTTAATATCTAGGTGCAAAATGTTTGTAGACTTATGTATGCGGATAGTCTGGCTAAAATGAAGGCACTTTTACACAGTTATATGTGTACCATTTACATAATTGTGAAGGCTAGAATTCATATCTGAGAAGAATATCATTTAGCTATTTTTAAAGAATTAACTGTTCTATAATTGACTTTAGGAGCTTAGTCTTATTTCATGCCAAATATGTTGCTAGTTTCCATGATTGTGCAAGTTCCTTGCTTCATTCAGTGAACTGTTCTTGGCACTGTCTAGTAAAAATATTTTTGTTACTGTAGAAGTGCCTCAGTATAACACAAGTCTTTTTAAAAAAATAATAATCCAATTTTATCAAAAGTAAATTGATGGTGTGCTCTCTTTCAGGCCTCCCCCCATCCCTTACTGAACTTCACCTTGATGGCAACAAAATCAGCAAAATTGATGCTGAAAGTCTGTCTGGACTCACCAACTTGGCAAAGTAAGAATTATTTTCTTCTTTTCAAATAAAATATTGATTGAAGTTGCAACCACTACGCACACAATTAGAAAACATCATTCTGGGCTTCATGAGTGTTATTATCACTGAAGTGGTACAAAACTTAGCAGCAAAAGCTTATAAGGATTTGTGTACTTAAGAACAAAATTTTTTTCTCTAACAACACTTTCAGCTGTTTTCAGCTGTGATGCATGCACAGGACAACTGTTTCTTTGTTTTGTTTCTTAAGAAAGATAAAGAAAGCAATTAGATTTTTTAATTCTGTCATGCTTCTTTTGTTGTGTTTCTGTCTTTTGTTTATGCAGTTTTCTTGGGACACTGCATTGCTCATGCAATTTGCCCTGAAAACTAAAGAAAAAAAAGCACATGGAAACCAAAACTGCTTGCAGCAATGTTTCCTTTGGTTCTCAAGAAAGGCAAATCTGCAAGAAGAATGAGTCTAGGAACATGAAAAAAAAAAAAAAAGAAGAAAAAATCATACACCATAAATTAAAAAGTACAATATTTTTAGGGTGATTGCACCTTGCTAATCTGTGAATATGTTATTGAATGTTTTCCTAACTGTAGGAAATGTAAGGAGAAATCCCCGAGATCAGTTATAAAAATACAGAATTATTTGTGAATTAGTTCACACTAGATAACATGATAAAATAGTGAAATGGGACTTTATCAAAAGGTATGTTAATACTATGATACTTTGAAACTTTTTAATGAAAATAGTAGTGTAACTGACCATTAACCAGATTACTGAATCTAATTCCTTGATCTTCATCTTAATCGTTCTGCTTGTCATAGTCAAAGAAATCAAAGAAATCAAAGAAAGATTACTGAGCAACAGGAGTTAAGTTTACCACTTGGTAAACCACACTGGACATCATTGTAGTGAAATGAAGTATGTAGTAACTTAGCACTTATCTAGAATCTGGCAACTCCAAGTGATAAATCTTTCTAGAGGTTGTAAAGTAAGACATTTCAACTCATGTTTGATGTTCATATTTGATTCATCCCCAATTAAAAAGAAGCTGCCCCTGGATTTTAATGAAAAAAATAAAAATATCATAATTATGAGTTAGGAGACTATGAAGCAGTGGTGTGGAAATGTAGAGCTTCTCAAAGCAGGTTTTAAGCTGTTCTGTTCCTCTGGATTGTTCTTAGACAGGCAACCTAAGCGTAGTCAGAAATTCTGTTTTGCAAAGTTGAAAAGCAAGGCAGAATACAGACTAGTGAAAAAGGAACGCACTCGACATATCAGAGCAGACAGATTTAAATCTTCAGGAACATCAATACAGGATCAGACCGCTCTCCTCCTGGATCATGTCAACTCATGCTCAACAGTCTAATAGCTGCCCTAAAGTACAGTTAGACCTAGAGAAACAGATCATTATTCTGACTGTGTTAAGGTGTGTTTTGAACTTTAAAATGTTCCACACAAGAGCTTGGTGTAGATCTAGTGCTCATTCTCTTTGAGTTCTCCAGTTCTAGAAGGCCACCAATATATGTCCTTTTTGTTTAGCTGTTTTCCTTGTAAAATTACTCTTAAGTCTTTCAAGTTCTTCATATAGTGCTTCTAATAAATCTCATTAATGTAAACTGTACAAAGACTTTGGTGGTTACATGCAGGAATGAGCCTCACAGGAGGGTATACACATTACACAACTGATGTTTCTAATGCCAATAATCTATTAAAGTTTACTGAAAAGATCTAGCGGCATACAGTGGGAGTTGCATCAAGCCCAACGATGTTGAGCAGTGTGAAGTATGTTTTTAAAGAGTGAAAATGGGCCAGCAGGGTTGTTGGAGACAAAAGAAAGTGTAAAATATTTGAGAATTTCTTCAAGTTTTAGATATGTTTTCGATGATGCCCTTCAATGGTTTAGAACACCATGACTAAATCAGCTAAAACACTGGAGAAATGTTACCTATTGACTAACATAAAAGGAAGCAATAGGTCAATATATTGCACAAGACTGATTTTTCAAATTCTTCCTTTCTTTTTTCCCATGGGAAAAAAGGGAGAGATTATATTCTTTCCAAACACTCTTAATCACCCTGTATTTTACACACTAGTCTTGACTTATTTCATTTGTAAACATAGCCCCAAGTGACGGAGAGTTTGTTTGTAACACATTTAGATGAAATGTAATTACATATAATTTCACTGCTTATGGGAGTTAGACTCACTTTTGTACAGACTCCTCCAATTTCATTCTTTCCCTTAAAGACTTTTTCTGCATGAGCTAATGCAAAGTTGGATCTAGTCCATCCCTCTAGTATATGTACTTTTGCTTCAACAGACCAGTATGAAGTCAGACCTGCTTTTTTCATGCTGGTCTCCCCATGTGTGATACATCTGCTTGTAGACCTGCATATATAGCAAGTATATATATTTAGATATGTGTCAACCAAGAATTTATAGCCTTCTGCCTCAAGTGGGTTTTTTTGGTTTTTTTTTTCCAATCCTATTGAAGATGTTCACTATGAGCACCCATCACTGAAGTCCTTTATAGACGTTCTGTAGATCTTCAAACCAAATTACTCTATAGGATCAAATCCTACATGTACTCTACTCAAAAATAAAAAGTTCTAATAATTTTTAAATATAAATTATATATTAATATAAATTCATATAAATTAATAAAAATTAAAATAATTTTTAAATTATTATGAAAATTCTTCCAAACTCTAAAAAATATATGGGATACTATGAACTGATTTCTGAATGAAATAAATCCCTGTTAATGTCAGTGGGAGATCTCACTAAGCTCTCCTTTGACATTAAATATTTTGACAACATTGCAATGTTTAAATGAGTATGATATGGCTATTTGTATTATATATAATACTGGTTAACAAGAGCTTTCTTTGTTTATTTTTAAAAGGAAAAGTATAAAATACACTTCCAGTCTTGGATAGCATTATTTCTGGAAACATCTATGCCATAAAGACCAAACAAGAATTTTTAGTTCTGTGATTCTATACCCGGCCCAGATTCTGACTTTCGAATCTGGCACAAGCCACATAGAATTGCAGGTAGTAGATTACTGTTCATAAGACTTTAAAAGTACTCATCCATAGCAAATTATTTTATCATAAGGCCTCCACTATTTAAAGGGTGGCTACAGAGAAGATGAAGACTACCTTTTTACAAGGAGTCCCATGGAAAAGATGTGGGCAAGGGCACAAATTATTCTTGGGGAGATTCCAATTGGACACAAGTGGAAAAGTTATCACAGTGAGAACAACCAGCCATTGGAGTAATATCCCCAGGGAAATGGTGGATTCCCCAAAACTGGACACTTTTAAGATTCGGCTGGACATGTAGTCTTGGTCATGCTTTGCCTAGAAAGACTGGACCTGATATTCTATGATTCTGATTACCTATTTTAAATTCTTGAATTGTTTTAGTTAGTAATAAATCTCAGAGTATTTTTTTCCCTCAAAATTAAGAAAGATTGCTTAAAGAAAGAAGATAAAGCAAACTAGATGAAGTAAATTTAGCCTTTACAGAAATAATTTTCTCAAAATTATACTCCTGATGATGGCAACATCTGCAGAATTACTACTGAATCCGTCACTGCAACACAGAGCACTGTAACTTAGGAGTTTCTTGTAAAAATTCTGTAGTTAAGTAATTGCAAACCGAAATAGTATTAACACAGAAATACATACATAGGACCAGATTTTCCAAATTGGACATAAATGTGCTAGTAAACCCAGAATGTGGATTTATGAAGGCAGTAAGGATGATTTTGTGATGAAAACTCTGAACTGGAACCTAGGAGAAATGTGTGTATCCCACTTTTGTCTCCTGCTGAATAGATCGTTACTTATGACTCAGCTCCTGTTTCCAGCCTGTAACAGGGCTCTAACTACATAAGTATCTGATAAGGATGGGGCAGAGATTTCAACTTAACAGTTCTGGTCACCCTGGTTTATGTAGTTTGACAAAGGAAGTTACAGCCATTGTTTCTAAAGTCATACAAGAAACTCTTATTCAGCTTTTAGAGAAAGACTAGTGCCAATGTACTTACACAGTATGTGCTTACAGCGGGATTCATCATGTAGCTCATGAAAGCATGCAGTACCATGGGCACATGTTGAATGAATATAACAATAATTATGATAGCTCACATCGGATGTCAAACATTTAAACAAATTTATTTAAACTAGTTCTAAGTGGTGAACCTGTACCTCATGTAATACTGAAAATTAGCTGGTCTAGCATACAACAGTGGTATAAAGAAGTAACTAACCCAAGAAAGATGGTTATGTGGGCAATTTAACCTATTTGTTTGTTTGTTTGTTTGTTTGTTTGTTTCAGGTTGGGTCTCAGCTTCAACAGCATTTCTTCAGTTGAAAATGGCTCTCTTAACAATGTACCTCACCTAAGAGAGCTCCATTTGAACAATAATGAACTTGTCAGGGTACCTGGTGGGCTGGGTGAACACAAATATATCCAGGTACTTATAATATGGCTTGTGAGAGCAATAGTTGAAAGATTCCAAATGATATTTGTGTGGTTGTGCAGTTTTGAACAGAAACACATACTGTATTTGTGAAAAAGTAACTTGATGAAAGTTTCAAAAACTGTTGAATAGGCATGGAGAAGTTGCATATGACAAGATGACTCTTATTCTGATTTTTGTGTGGATGTGGCTATGGAGGTGTATAGATCTGGAAGTGTGCATTTGTTGTCTCTCTGCGTCTGAGGGAACACAACAAAGATGGAATTATGTATGCACTTCAATATTTTTCTTTAACTGAAAAAATGCTTTCAAAGAACATTTTTTCTGTTGATTTTCTTTTTTTTTTTTTAATTCTACTCAATGACATTTTGCAACTTTTACCAAGAACCTTCCCTTTGGTATCTCACAAAGCTGTGCCTTCAGGATAGCAGAGAGACACAATCTGCATTTCACATCCACAGTATTTTTGATGTCTGGGTGGCTGGGTAGCTAGAAATATGGCCTCTTGAAACCAATTAAAATCTGTCTTTATATGGACTAACATTTTACAAAGAAAACTCCCAAAGAATGAAGACTCCCAAATGTAAATCATCTTTTGCATGTAGCTTGGGAATAGTAATCAGAAATGGTGACTCTCGAGCAGAGTAATATTCATGAGCTATCTTAAATTATCTTTAGTGATTACTTTGGCTCTGCATCCTGTACAGTTGCACTCGAGAGTGAAAGCTTTAGAGCTAGAGAGAAATCAATTAGCACCAAATGCATTCTTTATTCAGAAGCACATGCTTCTGAACCACAGCATTGTATTAATAATTCCACATCTTTGACTCCTGTTTGGTTACAGTATGAGCAATCGATAGAAATGTTATTAGATTGCCTTGCACATTTTCTGCTCTTTCTGTAGAAATAATTTCTAATTGGGTATACTCTAGGTATTTTAAAAAGTAAGAAGAATCAAGCATTCATTTGGAAAAAAGGAGATATTGTTACTCCATATAACATTGCACAATACCTATCAAGTATTTGACGCCAAATCATTTATCTTATTTGTCACAGTAGCTCTATTTCTGACTTCTCTACTTTTATGCTTTTCAGGTGGTCTATCTTCATAACAACAAAATTGCTTCAGTTGGAATCAACGACTTTTGCCCTCTTGGCTACAACACCAAAAAGGCTAGCTATTCTGGTGTGAGTCTCTTCAGCAATCCCGTGCAGTACTGGGAAATCCAGCCCTCTGCTTTCCGATGTATCCATGAACGCTCTGCCGTACAGATTGGAAATTACAAATAGATGTCTAAAGATGGGGCTCGGTTGTGTTTCAGCTAAAGTACCTGTTGTTATAGGCCTGTTCAAAAAAATTGTTGCTAACAATTAATGCCAAATACCAGAAAGTTCACTTTAAAGTGGAGATGATCCATTGATGTAGAATAAATGAATCATTACAGATGTACAAGATCAAGCATACCATCAAAAGGAATTGCCGACTGTGCTTTAAACTGATTTATTTCAGCCTTCTTTTACAGCATGCTTTCTGTGGTATTTTTCAGTTTGCTGAATGCTACAGGTTTTCAGATTCCACTGTATATGAGATTCGGAGTAAATATTTGTCAAGCTATGATATAAAAAAAAAAAAAGATAGTGTTTAAGGTTATTTTTATAGCCACGCACGCAAAAATAGTAGAGGGAATAAGGACTCTCAAATCATCTTGAGACCTGAGAAGGCAAGAGTTGCCTCCTTTAAATTTATTTCAAGCCCTGGAGGTTTAAAAATATCCACTATAACACTAAGCCAATTCTGAATGTATCTGTTTAGCAGAGCAAATAAAGTTGTTGCTAATGTTATTATTTTGGAAAAAAAGACAATAAATTCATATTTTACACATAGTTCTCTAAAGTTTGCCATTCTTCTAGAGCAATGCTATTCAGGATTAGCCTAATGTAATCCTACTGAACAAAATAATGAGTAGTCTGCAGTACAAAACCTGTAACCTCTATCTGGAGCTCAATGACTAAATTTCTCTAGGGCAAATCCCTCTCACCTTAGTTACAAGAGCAGTTATAACGACTTCAGTGAGACTGCCTTGCAGAGTATGGTATTAGGGTTTAGTCATTGGTATCAATCCATGTATATATCTAAACCAAAACCAATAGCAGTTCACTGTTCACTTGTTCTGCATTGTACATTTGTCAGCATCCTTTACTGTTTTTGTTTCTTAAACAATGTTTTTAATTGCCAAGTAGAGATATGCAAGCTTCCCATGTGATGAATTTGTGGAATTTAGGTTGTAAGAAAAAAAGTAAAGTATAGAAAATTATGAAGTGAAATAACTGCAAGACCTAGCTGGATATTACTGGAACATCATTTGTAGAAGTGTCTTCTTAGAACAATTTGAAGCCCTCTGCAAACTGGGATTCTTCAATCCATGCCAGTGGGTAGCAAGCACATCAAAGGTAGGCTGCACATTTCTACTATCAATCTACAAAGCTAAATATATACTCAATAAAAATGTCACCTTAAAAGAATCTTCTGCAGCCTTTTAATACTCCTAGGTCAATCTCTCTAATTTGTAAAACTTATATGTCATTTATATTAAAGAATAATGTAATACAGGCAAACTCCAAAGTGTTTGTCTTTATTTTCCGTTTTGATAGAATAACAGAACATAGTGTGTCACAACGTTAATCATTATTAAGTCTTGAAAACCGAACGTCTTTGTAATAATGATAGCTAAAATAGGAGCAAATTGTGTGAAATTCACTTCCCTCAAGACAATTTTTCGTGCCTAACACTCATAGGGTTTTTTTCTATAAAATTAATATATTTTCTTAATAGCTGTAATTTCTACAGGTAGTAAATAATTGGAAGAAATTGTGAATCACTAAAGCCATTACACATTAAAAAACATGTTTACATTCTTGTTAGCAATCTTCTTCGTGTAGTAGTCACTGATTTTCCCCATTTGCATCTGTTTTTTCTTCTGGGTTTCACATTTCTGAGTGGTTTTTTTAAACAAAACTAACAGTATGTGATATCCTTCTGTTACTGGAGGGAAAACCCTCCAGAAAGCAGTTAGATTTTTTCCTTTTGGTTCTTGGTTGAATATTTGCTATCATTTAGAGATAGATTTGATACAGAAAGCCAAGCACTGGCATTTCAAAAGAGAACAAAAGCATTGTCTTAGCCTGAACAACTCCACAGGGTTTGTATGTTCAAATTAGACACAGCTAAAAACTTACAGGAAGAGATTTATTCAATAAATAATAACAATCACTTATTACGTAAAACTTCATATTACATAAAACTTCACATAACATATATGTAAACTTCCCATTTCTCCTTCCGTGGCTCTCAAGTCTCTACATACTTTTATATACTATATACTGTATACTATACATACTTTTCTTTCAAATCAGAAGCAACTTTAAGTCCAGAAGAAAATACCTGAGACTGGCCCTCCTCTGTATTACACGTCCCACATGTATGTCCCACATGTATGTCCCACAGCAAGCTTGCTGCCCACTGTGCTAATGCACAAGTTATTCCTCATAAAATAGAATTATCAAACCATAAGGTAGTTTGTGTTGGAAGGGACCTTCAAAGGTCATCTAGTCCACCCCCCCTACAATGAGCATGTTACATCTTTGAATGAGATCAGGTCACCCAGAACCACATCCAGCCTGGCCTTGAATGTTTCCAGAGGTGGTGCAGAGGTGGTGTTGCAGAAGTGGTGCTTCTTTAAGATTTTACTGCAGTTTGATGGCAATCCTGTAAACTTATTCTTTTGCTTTTGTTGTATCCTTCCCACATTATTTTCTTTTTTTAATTAATAATATCCCTGAGGTTTAGGTTTTCCAAAAGTACATACACATTTTTGTTAGCAAAAGCATATGTTGCTAAATAACATTATTTTTCAAAACTTGACTACAAATCAATTAGCTCTTCCATACTGCCCTAGTCTTTTAAGGCCAGAAGGGAGCTGGCTGGTTTCTCCTAAAGCACATCAGGTTATGGATAGTCATCGGATACTGTGCTGATGTATCAAATGCTGATGACACTAAATGTAATTTAATTTCCAGGAAAGGATTAACTCTTAAATCCCTTGCATCAGTGTGTTGTTCTGCTTTCCAGCTCTATAGATTTTTTTTCAGTTTCCTCCACAAACTGGTTCTCAAATCCTCTAAACACAATGTCTGGCAACAGCGTTTTGGCCCATAACCTGGGGGTTTGACCTGTTAGTGAACCACTCTGTTATAATCTCTTTCTGTTTATGCTTGTTATTTTTTGAAACAGACAGTATCATCCAGCTCACAGTCATACATACAAATTAGCGGAAAGCTGAGAAATTGCTTTTGTTTGATGTAATCGTTAATTTCATGTATCTTTAATATCATAAGCGAAGTAAATTGAAAAGATTGCAGAAGACTCTGATCCCACCACTACTCTGAAGTGCCATCTAGTGTCACTGAGGGACAGTACAAAGTTACTGTTCACTAATTGTGAAGACCAGGATGAAAGATGCTTATGAAGTTTTTATGAAAAGAAGCTACACAAATTCACATACCTACTTTAGCCTTTTTGTACATCCACAGTCAAATATTCTGGCTTTGCAGATGGATGTGGTTTTACTCATCCTGTCTGAAAGTACACATTGCTCTGAAGTCAGTTTTGCTACAGGAGCTGGCCTACAGTTCTGTTTCTTTGGTTTTTTGTTTTCTTTTCAAAAGAGCTTGCTTTATTTTCCATGGTCATTACCAAGCTATTGCTAGGTGGTTTTTTCCATTTCAAATTTTAAACCAGCAAAAGGTTTTAGTCAGTGCTAAATTAGGTGGGAGCAGTTTATTCAGTAAAAAATAAATCAGCAAAGTAAGGAACATGTTAGTGACCAGTCTGCACAGCACTGAAGAGGAAACACGGGCTGTAAGATGTTCAGTATTAAGTGCATCTTCTTCAAACTAAAATAGTGGAACTAAAAATAGTTGATAAATTTTAACATAAAATATTATCCTAACAGTGCTCCAGCAGCTCCAGCTGCAATAGATCAAAGTATCTGTGCATCTCCTGAGAAGGCACGAGGACTGTTTGATTGTTTGAATTAGACCCAACACAAACACTCACACAGCTAGGCTCATCAATGGATACATTTAAAGTGACATAAACCAGCCTTTGGCCTCCTGCCCCTTTTCCTGCTCTGGAAGTTCAGGGCTGTTAGTGTACCATGAGTGCCTAAGGATCAGTCTGGATGCAGGCACTACAGAGGGCTGCTTTCCCTGACTGTTGAACTCCACACTTCCCTTTCTGAGATACAAAGATGTGGTTTCTTCAAAACTGCTTTGTCAGGCTGTTCTCTTGCTCAGTGTGTACATTATGCTGCCTGAAATCTTTGGAGATTACCTCTATGTGGGTGTCTTAAGTCAGCAGACCAGAAGAATGTTAATGCTGTGTTTCTGCCTGCTTAAACCAGGACTTAAATCTGTGTCAGAAAAAATGGCAAAACTATGACAAAATATATTGGTTAAATTATATATATATGCACACACACACACACACACAGAGATCTTTTTAGACTAAAAAAAATAATAAAGGGGACTAATAAAATCAGGAAATCTGCAGCGATGGTCATGTTTCTGAATCCACACATACAGCTGCAGCAAGCAATGCAATGAAGAACTTTTTGGAAATTGACGAATATTGTAGGTCTTGCATCTACAAATATTTATCAACATGAACAGTTACAACGTTTTCAGTCAAAGGAACTGAAAGCTGCAGATGGGTACTCAGTTTTGAAGGGAACTTAATGCCACCCAGTGTCTAAATATAACAGGCACTTTTCAAACAAACAAAAAACTGCTGAAACCACCTTTGGTTTCACCCAGAAAAGTTTTCCAAAAGGTACTGTCTTTGGTTAAAATCCAGCCAAAGACAGAGAAGACAAACACTTGGTAATTATGATTTCTGGTGATAAATGGCATGATATTTTATTTATATACACAAATATTAATAGGTAGATTTTGTTCTTCCTAGTATTTGGCAGAATGGACAATAGAATATGTACTGGTTTATTATATGCAAATGGCTACAATTTACTATAATTTCTATTTTCATAGCTGACATGAAATCAATCAAAATTCCATATTTTTCCGCAGCTCTTTATGTTATTAACTCAACAGCACTGAGGTATATAATTTGTGATAAATCATACTTACACCTTTTTTTAACTTTTCAACTATTATATTAAACTACGTATTATCTTTGAATGGAAAAGCCTTAAGCATTTTGCTACTATTTTTGCAAACTTCAGGTTTGGACAAGTTACATTATTGCTTCCAGATGAAGACTTAATTGAGATGAATTAAGCTAGTGCTTCTCCACACTGTAACTTTATGAATGTGTTCACATTCCAATAGAAAGGCATAGAAAACAGGGATCATGTGTCTACTACTAAATGTATATTAGAAAGCCCTTTCAACAGAAAACCTCAGAATCAGCTAAGTTAATTGTGTAGTATTCTGCTGATGAATCCTTTAATCTTTTAATTTCAAGGTACTGAATCTTCACTGGAACCAAAAGATTATAAAAAATAAACTAAAATCCAGAAAGCAGTAAAAAAAAGAAAAAGGAATTTCAAAATGCGTAAAATAATCTTGACATGAAAGACAGAATAATTCTAAATATTGCTTGGCTATGTTAGAAACTCCAGACAAGTAAAATGCTTCAAAAGGCTTATTTGCTTCTGAGAATAATCCTTCAGAGTTTTGTCCATACACATCATTCTAATGTGGAAGGAGAAAGTGGGTATGTTGCAATGAAGTCCTGAAACAAAGTACTGTCTTTGAAGTGTTGGCTAATGGAGAGCAATTTAGAGGTTCTAAACCTCAGGAAATTTAATATTTAATCATGACATCACCAAAATTAGACAAATATATTAACCGCTTGGGTGTTTTTCTGTTTTCTTTCCCTTACTGCTCATTTCCAGCACCAAGTTCTTTAAAGACTTGCCAATCATTTTTGATATATAGTAAGAGTTACTGTATGTGTAGGTTACAGGGATATACAGAAGATTGTGTGAATTTCTGTTCAACAGATGCAGATAATTGGATTGTTCTGGAAGAAGTTAAGTATTTGGACTCCTTATTGCTGTCAAAGGACTAAATTACTGTGAAATGTTAGTATTTCCTTTGAACTTCCTTGTCAAACTTCTGACACACAGGATTGCTGTGTTCCCTGCATCTTATGCAGTGGGAATGTGCTCACACTAAGGAAAAATACAACTGCACAATGATTTTAGATTCTTGTGCAGAGCTGAAAACAGAAAAAGACAGCAGCAGCAGGAATTGGAGAAGACGTCCCATTTACCAAAGCTCTGCCTTACAGAGGCAGAAGCTAAGTGGATGCCTCCCACCCACTCCATCTTTCCTCACAGTTCAAGTGAGAGAGGGGAGATAAAAGATCTTTCTAGCTACCTGGCTACATCACAGACAGCATTTGGGCTGGTAGGAGAGCATGTGCAGTAGTCCATGAACATATGTGAACCTCATGAATATTGAAGCAATCGCAGCCATCAGTACAGACTGACTGATGGATTGAGATCATCCTTGCAGAGGACTTCGGTATACTGGTGAATGAAAAATTGGACATGAGTTGGCAATGTGTTCTTGCAATGAAGAAAGCCAATCACATCTTGGGCTGCCTAATGAGCAGCATGGTTAGCCAGTCAAGTGATTCTTACCCCCTACTCAGCTCTGATAAGAACCCCATCTGGAGTACTGCATTCAGCTCTGGAGTCCCCAGCACAAGGCAGGCATGGGCCTATTACAGTAAATCCAGAGGAGGGCCACAAGAACTGGCAGAGGGCTAGGATACCTCTTCTAGGAAGAAAGGCAGAGGGTTGTTCAGCCCAGAGAGGAGAAGGCTCTGGGTAGACCTCATTGCAGCATTTCAGTATATAAAGGAGGCTTACAAGAAAGGTGAAGAGACAGGTTTCGCCAAGGGGCAATGGTTTTAAACTGAAAGAGCGTAGATTTAGGTTGGATATAAGGAGACATTCTTTATAATGAGGGTGTTGAGACATTGGAACAGGTTGACCAGAGAAGTTGTGGCTATCTCATCACTGGAATTGTCTAAGGCCAAGTTGGATGGGGCTTTGAGCAAACTGAACAAATGAAAGATGCTTATGGCAGGGGAATTGGACTAGATAAAATTTTAAAGGTTCCTTCCAACACCAAGCCTTCTGTGATTCTATATGTAGTGCCAAAGCTCTGAGTATACCAGGAGGCTGTTGCTACCATGACCATACTTTGCCAGAGCCTCTTCCTACCTAGACATTCACCACTCATTGTCCCAGGAGCTACACTTAAGCTCAAGTCCTTGCTCTTTTCTTGAGCTTATTATTGGAGCTCAGCAAGATAATGCTAGCTGTGTAAAGGAAGGCAAGCTGGGAGAGCAGTTACACCTCACTGTCATGGTTTAAACTCAGTCAGCCACGCAGTCTCTCTCTCACTCTCCCTCCTTCCCTCCCCCAGCTCCCGGAGGGATGGGGAGGAGAATCGAAAGAATGTAACTCCCATGGGTTGAGATAAGAACAGTCCAGTAACTAAGGTATAGCACAAAACCACTACTGCTGTCACCAATAATAATAATGATAAGCGAAATAACAAGGGAAGAGAATACAACTGCTCACCACCCCCCGACTGATACCCAGGCCCATCCGAGCAGCGATCTGGCCCTTCCAGGTTACTCTCCCTAGTTTATATACTGGGCATGACATCCTGTGGTATGGAATACCCTTTGGTTAGTTTGGGTCAGGTGTCCTGTCTCTGCTTCCTCCCGGCTTCCCGTTCTCCCTGGCAGAGCAAGAGACTCAGAAAGTCCTTGGTTAGAGTAAACATTATTGAGCAACAACTAAAAACATGGGTTTTATCAGCGTTGCTCCCATGCTGAAAGTCAAAAACACAGCACTGCACCAGCTACTAAGAAGCCTTAAAAAACAACTGCTACTGCTGAACCCAGGACACCTGCTTAACAGCTCAAATGGAAAAGAGAAGAAGAGGTACTGTAGCATGGGTGAAAGTCTAAAAATTCTGAGTCTTTACGAATCAAAGCAAAAAGCATGTTTCAGAATTGAAGAGCTTTCACCATATGATCACATTAGAAACTTGAACCCAAGACAACAGATGTTTTGTGTTGTTTTGTTTTGTTTTTTAAAACTCCTCAGTCACTATACTAATCATCAGTTTAAAATCTAGAAAGAAAATATTAATTGCAGTTCATTGTGGTAGGGCTTGAAAGCAAACTGCAGAAATACAATTGATTGATTGATGCCTTGACTTCGCGAACGAAGATTTTGGAAGGGTTTTAACCATGCACATCTCAGTCTAAATCACAGCTCCTGTAAAATATTTTCATACATGTTCTTTCTTTCTATGCATCAGAATTAAATACTTAACACATGTACATTCTGAAGAATATAACACTTTTTAATCAGTTCTATAGTAGAAAAATTAATTTTGGCCAGAGTTAGTGAAACGGGATTATTATTTATCCGTTAGATAAATATGATTTATCCGTTAGACAAATAATGGAAAGAAATAATATTATGAACATATTTATTGCATTGAATTCTTTCATATTTCTCTGTGAAAATTAATAATTTATGTATATATATAAACCGGGAACAGTTCTGATCCAGACTGGCAAAAATCTCTCTATATCTATGTATCTAGCTGCTACTTATCACAGGGAAATTGGGATTAAACCAGAAATAATAAAAATAATAATAATAAAAATAAATCTTCCTTTTAACTACCTAACAGAAATCACTCTTTTCATATTCATGAATGCACAACTCTCTACTTAGGTCACCATGGTTTTTTATCTGCTTTACTTCCTTTATAGGATCACAGAATCATAGAATAGTTAGGGTTGGAAAGGACCTTAAGATCACCTAGTTCCAACCCTCCTGTCATGGGCAGGGACACCTCACACTAAACCATGTCACCCAAGGCTCTGTCCAACCTAGCCCTGAACACCGCCAGGGATGGAGCATTCACAGCTTCCCTGGGCAACCCATTCCAGTGCCTCACCAACCTTACAGTAAAGAACTTCTTCCTTGTATCCAATCTAAACTTCCCCTGTTGAAGTTTTAACCCGTTACCCCTTGTCCTATCACTACAGTCCCTAATGATTAGTCCATCCCCAGCATTCCTACAGCCCCCCTTCAGATACTGGAAGGCTGCTCAGAGGTCTCCCTAAGGAACTTTACAATAACAACGCGAGTTACTTGAAATATAAAGGATAATTATCTACATATACACTGAACATCTGATGAATTTGAGCTACTTATGCTGTCTGTACACATGCCCGTAGGTTGCACTGTGCATGCAGAGTGAACTGGTACACTGTTTAGCCTACTTGCAAGTGGATGTTGTGTACCATTTTTTTAAATGAAGAAAATAGAAGCAGTAACGGTCAATCCTATATTTAATAAATAAATAAGGGGGGGGGGAGAAGTCTTTCTCTGCATATAAATAATTCGCCTAATACATAGGACATCCAAATTCAATTTTGTGGAATAACATCCCTCCCCCTGCTCCTTTTTCCCTTATAACTAAGCTTTCGAGATTAAGATGCCTTAGCTCTTCAGTATTCAATACCAAGTGGGAGTTTGTTCACATCTATGCCAGTTCACTGCCCAGGGTATTTCAACAATGCTAACATAAATAACTGCAGTTCAGTGCATGGGAGTGTTTCTGGCCATGTTTAAATTCACTTATACAGATAAAGTGTCAAAATTACTTATATTAATTAGATAATTATAACAAATTATGCATTACTATGCATATTATATATTTCTGCATATATGAATAAAGGTCTGACCAGCATATCCCTTTTTTCAGCAAAGACTTTTTCCACTGATAAATGTACCAAGAGGACATTTTCTCTATCCAATCTTTTTCCAAAATTAAAAGTATTAAAAGATTAATGAGAATGCATCAATATCAAAAAGGCCTCTTCCGGAACTGTGTACATTTACTGTAAGATACTTTGCATACTACACTTAAAAGCCTATGCTATTCACATTCAGATACATTTCTGCGGGAAAAGGAATAAAGATGATCATGTATGATTCTGAAAGTTCTGTACAAAATCTGGCCATGCAGATTATGGAACCCCACATTTTTTTTCTCCATGATAGTCTGAAATTGCACCAGTTTGAAGGACTTCATTGTCACAGCTGATACTAAAGATATCACTATGTTCAGTTTTCTGTGTTCTGTAGCAATGTTGTACTTTTTTCTCCAGAAATTCTTTGTTAAAAGAATTATTTGTTAAAAGAATGTAAATTCATTACAGAACTGATCATCATTATTTAACCTTGGGAGATTTGAGATCCAAATAAAGGGTCACAAAAGCTAACATCCAGGAACATTTGTTCACTAGTGCTCACAGCATTTTATTCACTGAAGTCTCCTCAATTAAGTTACAGATTAACATCACTGGCTTTATTAAGCTTCCAAAAGAAAGTGTTCCTATTTCTACTAGCTTTTGGTCATCTTTACAGCCCTTTTAACTTCCTAGGGGTTTTGTTTGCTTGGTTTGGGTTTTTTTTAAATCTTGGTGACACCACAAGATGAGCAGAATTAACTGAAATTAAAAGACGATTTCTTTGAAAGTCTGTTCATCCTTTGGTTAACCTGCCAAATCATGTGGAAGTCCTGAGGATTCAGTGTCAACCAAATTTGCTGTGTATCAGACCTGTTCTAAGTCATCTATGTTTCTAAATTTTGCAGTCTGTACAGCGTGCATGTCCATTTTCCCAGCAGTGCCTGCAGCTCTGTTCAGAGGTAACTGTAGATTCACCAGCAGGATCATGTAACAAAAAATTCACGTTCTTACACTGTGACCCTACTGAAATCCTCCCTGGATGACACCATCTGGCTGGCCTTGGATGGGTATGAAGCACAGAATGGTCTGCCCACTACTTCCTGCTTTCTCTTTTCTCGCTGAGTGCTTTCCCTTGCCAAAAAAAAAAAACAAAAAAAAAACCACAAAACAAAAAAACCCAAACAAAACCAAACAAATGATGGAAGCCACTACAAGCACATTTCAGATGTATTTCTCTGAGTTACCGATACTAATCTGATTAGCTTTGGATCTACACATAAGACAACTGCCACAGTCTTCAGGGAAGGCATGTACCCAAATACATAATACAGAAGAAAGCCAATGCAGAATCAGTGATCACCATTCAACCATAAGACAAATCATCCTTTTAAGCTGTAAAAACTCCAAGATTATCAACTTATAGCAAGTTTTATATAAATTGGCGGGCACGTAGGAACAAATGACAAAAAGAACTTGTGAGAATACAGGCAAAACCCACTTTACATATTCCATCTGAAGCATATTATGAACACAAGCATAAAGCCAGTTAATTTACAATTGTACAACTGCAGTACATGCTGCCTGTTGTTGAATTAAGAGTGTATAAACTGTGCTGGAATCAGAAAGCCATTGTCAACACTTAGAGTGGAAAAAACCATGTCATAAGAAACTGAGTGTTTATATTACACAGAATTCCATACATGCAATAACTTTTGAAGCTTTGTGGACAATATACAGGTTAGAAGATACAGCCTTAACATCAAATCTAGTCCAGCATGATATAGACCACAACATAATCAAAATTAAATTTAGAAAGGCCACATTCATGCACTTCCACAAACTATTGCAGTATTGTATAAATACTTCAGACCTTTTCTAGAAAGGTCAAGAACTGCCAAAAGGAACCCTGTGCCACAGGCAGAAAGCAAGAATAATTATGGTCATCAGCAATGTTTTTGGCCTCAGAAGAGAGAAATGCAGTACTGGAAGAATGTGCACATGCATTGAGAAAAGTAATGTACTGTCATTCTGCATTACAAAGATCTGAACTCAACAGACTTTTTTTTTTACAGAAACAAGATTTTTTTTATACTGTTAAAAAAGTGTAACAAAATCAAGCACATGAAGACCCTCTCAATATGTTTTACTGCAAGTCTAAATACCAAAAATTGCACCAATATATATATAATTTTAAAACATTAAGGAAACCTGAAAAAGAGATCCCTACCATCCCTTCAGTCTGAACCACTGCAAGTCAGAAACATCCAACAGTACATCACATTTTAATATGGAATTATATCAACATTCAGTTACAGTATGTATTTTGAGCTCCAAATAAAAGATGAAAAGTGTTCTCTTACTGTGAAGATATAAGCAGACTGAGGGCTGGGGTAAGGACTGTCACAAGTAGCAGGGCAAATTAACTTTAACTACGATGCTCTCCTTTCAAGTTCTGGTTTTTAAGTTCTACGGACACCTTTTAACATATAATTGCTCTAAATTTGAGGTACGTGTAGCAGTTTCTCTAGAAAAAACATGACTGAAGAAGGAGAGGAGCCAGTCAGACAGAAATGTGAGGCAGACAGGAATTTTTGCCATAATGCTGTAATTTGAATGATGTATATAAAACTTGCACTAAATTATCAGTAAGAATTAGCTTCATAACAGTTCTTACCATGACAATGTCTAACTTATAAAAAGACATTTTTTAAAGATGAGTGTATAATGCTAATGCACTAGCTTAAATTATAAAGTTGCTGTCCTGGTTTCAGCTGAGAGTAAACTGTCTTCCTAGTAGCTGGTACAGTGCTATGTTTTGGCTTTAGTCTGAGAACAATGCTGGTAACACAACGATGTTTTAGTCATTGCTAAGTAGCACTTACGCTGATCAAGGACTTTTCAGTCTCTCGTGTTCTGCAGTGAGGAGGGGCACGTGAAGCCAGGAGGAAGCAGAGACAGGACATCTGACCAAACTAGCCAAAGGGGCATTCCATACCACAGCACGTCATGCTCAATATATAAACTGGGGGAAGTTACCTGGAAGGAACTGATCACAGCTCGGGTAGGGCTGGGTATTGGTCAGCGGGTGGTGAGCAATTGTATGTGCATCACTTTTGTTTATGGGTTTTCTCCTTTCCACTTTTAGCTCATATTCTGTCCTCTTGTTATTTCCCTTATCTCTATTATTATTATATAGTATGGTATTAGTATTATATTGTATTTTAGTTATTAAGCTGTTCTTATCTCAACCCACAGGTTTTACACTCCTTTGGTGCTCCTCCCTATCCCACCCATGGAGGGGAAACTGGGGGTTAAGCGAGCGTTTGTGTGGTAGTGAGTTACCTGCTGGATTTAAACTACAGAAGTTGCTTTTCATTAATTTGGCTGTAACAAATGGCTTACTGATAACACTTTTCTTTCAAAATGCTTAATAAATGGGCAGTGGCATCTAATAAAGCTTTTAAATGTTTTTAAAGGGTTCAAATACAAGCAAGGGTCTGCAACAGAATGACAAATCCAGTATAGAAAACTATACTTAAAAAAGCTTAAATTAATGGCAATTTAAAGCCAATTCCATAATAAATTATACAAGTATAAAGCAATACCAGTATTCTAAAAATAACATTTCAGATGAAAGTCAGAAATTTCAGTCTGACAGAACCTTCTTACACACAACACCACATTAATAAAATTAGCTAATGGATTTTATTGTTTCAACAAGAAGACACAGAATAGCATAACATTCATTACTCAGTTATGAATATTGTTTTTTAAAAGAGTATAGACAAGGCATCTATGAAAAAAAAAAAAAAAAGAAGACACTGTGATACAGGGAATCAGCTGCATAGCCAGGGGAAAAAATCAAATAACCCAAGTCATAACTTTTATGTATTCGATTTACCCACCTGAAGAAATACACTTAAATCACACTTCATGTTTTGCCTTTTATTGATGCTATTGCTTTTATAAAAAGCAAAAATGCTATCTCTTCCTAGGTAAACAGATCTATCAGCCTTGATCTGGAGTATTCAAATTCTGATCTTCCAACACTGTGAAGTTATTAGGAAAAAAATGTTATGTTAACCAGAGTTAAAAAAAAAAAAAATCAGGTAAGTCTTCCAGTGTCTAAAGGGGCTGATAAGAAAGCTGGAAAGGGATTTTTTACAAAGGCATGTAGGGACAGAAGGGGGAATGGCTTTAAACTGAAAGAGGGAAGATTTAGATTATGTTTTAGGAAGAAATACTTCACTGTGAGGGTGATAAGACACTGGGCACAGGTTGCCCAGAGATGCTGTGGCTGCCCCATCCCTGGCAGTGCTCAAGGCCAGGTTGGAAGGGGCTGTGAGCAACCTGGTCTAGTGGAAGGTGTCCCTGCCCATGGCAGGGCATTGGAACTGGATGATCTTGAGGGTCCCTTCC
>JANHGB010051280.1:8608-25580 GCA_026283785.1 Coracopsis vasa
TTATACCTTAGTTACTGGACTGTTCTTATCTCAACCTGTGGGAGTTACATTCTTTCGATTCTCCTCCCCATCACTCCAGGAGCTGGGGGAGGAAGTGAGGGTGAGTGAGTGAGCGGCTGCATGGTTCTGGGTTGTCAGTTGGCCTTAAACCATGACATAAATAAATCTTATTTGCCTATCTTATTATTTGATAATATTAATTGAGTCGTGTATGTGGAGAGCATGAGGTGAAATTCGTATTGTGACAAAGTGAAAATAGACAAAAAAAGAAAAAAGAGAAAGGAACTGCTACATTTTATAGTGAGAAAAGATTGATAGAAAAAGCCTACGTTGAAGAAGTATTTTTCATGAACAGCAAAAAAGCTAGTGTTTCTAAACATTCTGCTTGGGTAGTCATAGGTTTTATCCTATGCTTAATATGGTCATAGCTGAGGCGTAAACTAAGAGCAAAGAGCTTGAAATATTTCTTAGATTTTGCCTTCATCCCATATGTGCAATACTGTCCATATGACTGAAACTTCTACTCTGTAAAATACTCAAAAATACTGGCAAATATTTCCAAAATGAGATACCCTCTTTCTCTGTCACTCAGCTCAATCACAAATTGCTACTTCTCATGTCTTCATCTTACTCTTTTTTTCACTGTCTTTTTCTGTAATACTTTTATCCCCATCAGTTTTCATCCTTGCCACTTCTCTCTGTTCTCTTTTATCTTCCAATGCTGACTTGGTCTTCCACCTAAAACGAGAAAACAGCACAGGGAACATTGCTTGCGGTAGCTGCAGGTTCTTCAAACTATAGCATTGCACTCAAAAGACCAGTCAAAGCCAAAACTGTGGGAAAGAAGATTGAATCAAAAAGTTTAGGGGATTAAAGTAAGCACTAAAAGCATGCCAGTTTACAGGGGAAGAATGCTTTTTATATGAAGTCTCTAACTAGCAATAGACAGGTGTTTTTTTGCTTGTGGGACATCAACAGGGAAGAAAAGAGTTTTAGAGAGTGTCTTGTCTCTTTCCTGTACATTTAGCGGCAGTTGTACCTATATTCCTTAATCTTCTTGAGGGAACATGAAAATGGAACTATCAGTAGAGGCTGCATTATTACAAATTTTAGCAACAACTTCACTGAAGTTCTCTGCAGCACAGATGTAAGTGGAGTCTGATGGGCTGATATTCAGTGAGATCCCAACACACTCATAAGAAAACAACTCTGATTTCACTATTTTTTCCTTTATCCAGTTTCCAGTTACATAGATGACTTCAAATAAAGAACTGTCCTGGATTCAGCTGTTATTTTTCTCTTTCTTAGCAGCTGGTGCAGTGCTGTGTTTTTGACTTTAGTCTGAGAACAACGCTGTTAACACAATGATGTTTTTAGTTGTTGCTAAGTAATGCTTACCCTGATCAAGGACTTTTCAGTCTCATGCTCTGCCAGCAAGGAGGGGCACGGGAAGCCAGGAGGAAGCAGAGACAGGATGCCTGACTCAAACTAGCCAAAGGGGTATTTCATACCACAGCATGTCATGCCCAGTATATAAACTGGGGGGAGTTACACGGAAGGCCCAGATCACCTCTCGGGTCAAGCTAGGTATTGGTTGGTAGGTGGTGAGCAACTGTATTATGTGTCACTTATGTTTATTGTTTTCTTTTCCTTTTCCCTTTCCCCTTTTAGTTGTATATTTTCTCCCCTTGTTATTTCCCTTATCGTTATTATTATTGGTGGTAGTAGTAGTGGTTTTGTATTATAGCTCAGTTACTGGACTATGTCCAGTAACTATGTTCAAGTTTACACCCTGGAGAGTTTTTGACTGCTGCTAATACCAACTTATGCTAGACCAATTGCATACATATATTAAGGACACACACATCCGATTTCTTAGTTGGTAATAGAGAGGACAAGACAGTACCTGCATTTCAAGGATGCAAGAAAGAAGGATACCTTAAAAAACTTTCCCAGGGATCTTGTTATACAACATAGGCCATAGGTAGTGTCTCTAGAAACTTCATTGTGGTGACTTTGATTATTAAAGGCATAGGTAGTGTCTATAGAAACTTCATTGTGGTCTGACTTTGATCATTAAAGGCATATCTAAAGCATTGTGTAATCTAAATTAGACAGTAAGAAAGGTTATCGAGAAGTTTAGGGAAAAATCTGAGCTGTTAAAATGGACTTGGGAGAATCTTCCCACATAGCACATGTGTGATTAAATCTGCGCTGCAAAGTCTGAGTAAAAGCAGCAACATTGCTACCCTCCCCTTTAACCCCCTGGGAAGGAGCCCTTGGTGTGGAAGGAGAAAGATCAAAATACCCAGCAGAAACTTTATAAGACTGAGGCAGGAACCTGAAAAGGAAAGATAAAACATGAAACTGAAGGGTGATGAAAGCGTTGAGCATTAAACTACATCCAAAGACTTTTATGAGAACATGTGACTCAGTAAGTGTCAAAGCAGAATTTCCTCCTCTTCCCTCTCACCCAGGATGATGTAAAGAAAGATAATGTAGGACAGACGAGAAAAGTGGCTTCAGCAGTCTTTTCTTGTGAATCTTATTATCCCAGATTGGAGAATAGCCAAACATAAGCTATTTTATAACCTTTCTTCTCCTTTCATACTGTCAACATTTATTTTTGAGTACGTTAGATGTAACTTGTAAATAAATGTGTATATATAACTGAAAAATAAATATGACATTACAGCTGTATGGCAATATATTTAAGTAAACAGCAGCCTTCTCAGAGTAACATTTATTAACTGACCACTCAAAAATATCAAGTTTCCATGGTTTCTAAGACCTGTTTGCAAGAAACTTCATTCAAATATGATAGTATGATTCTGTTCCTCATAACAATACTTTCCAAAAGGATGAGAGCTTAGTTTGCAAATGTCAACTGAACTGTCAGTACTGACAATTTGTTTCAGACCACTCCTTCCCATTGGACTCTTTGGTAGTGCAGACACATAGAGCTTGAGAAAGTGTCACATGAAACTCATGAAAGAGAGGTTCCAGAGCAGTCAGCATCCCTTCACAGCCAGTATTCCCCGGAAGGACAGGATAAGTTCCCATCTGTGGGGACTCCTTTTCCTACAAAGGCAAATGCAGATCATCAGTGAATGACAATTATTGGTTCAGTTCTGCTATGGCAGAACAATACAATATCAAGATCAACAATGCGATCTTCTACTTTTATGAAAGAATTTCTAAAAACTTTTCTAAGTTGTGCTTCAGTGGCTACATGGTACTAAAACTATCATTGATAGGGAGATAAGAATAAGTCCTCTCTGAGTCCATCTATTCTTTTATTTTGTGCATATATGCTTTGTTTTCAGTTACTGCACCAGAGGTTATTTTCTATGAAGAAAACAGCAGTAAGAGGCAAGGGGGAAAGGAGAAGTAATGGGTCCATCTAAAATTCAAACCACAACTATTCTAATGTTGAGATTAGATTCTGCACTGCTGAAAGACAATGCTTCTTCAAATTGTCCTAATTAATGACAATTATTGGGACAACCATAAGCAAATGGGAGAATTCTTTTCTTTGTAAGCTGTTTCTTTATCTATGCCTTCTTTTAGTAACTGGTACTGTAGCTATAGTTCACGGCATAAAGCCAATAATCACATCATTTTCTTTTGTTTTGTTTTGTTGTTTTGAGTCTTTTTTTTCAGCAAAATTTATGTAGAATTACATCATATATTTTTCCATGTCATGGTATTAGACAAATCTCTTTATTTTAAGTCTATGAGTATAAAGCTGTACAATTTAATATCTTCATTTTTATATTTACAGCTTGGCTAAGACAAATGTCTACCTAATCAGAGAGGCTAACCTCTAGTCAGCCATGCAGAACAGTTAGCACTGACATTCAGTATTTCATTAATTGTCAATTAAAAGAGAATGACAAAAGTGAGAGAAGATATTAGTATGAAGTGTTAACTTTGATATTAGGGCAAGAAATAAAACAAATGAAGCCACAAGTTTACTGTCTGTTTTGGAAGATATGATCATCTGATTATGTTTTAGAGTTTGTCAACACTAATGGAAGTCATGGTCATTGGACTTCACTTGTCATTGGACTCGTGGTTGTTATCTGGGTTTTGGGGAGGTTTTGGGGAAGGCTGTTGTTTATTGGGGTTCTTTTTGTTTGTTTTTTATGGCATAATGTTGAGGGTTTTTTAAAGGGAGAAAACAGCATTCAATGATGCTTTTTTTTATGACAGAATTTTTGCTATGGAACTGCTTTGAAAACATTGAAGACTATGTTTTGGGCAAAAATTCTCTTGTATTATAAAATATTTGTACCATCCATGTTCATTTGGGAAATTTACCAACTTCACATTGCTGTACTTTGGCCAGAGAAAGAATTCATTGTGAAATATTCTGAATTGTTAAATTAACATCTGTTCTTACAATCTTTACAATTCTTACAATCTGTCTTTACAATCTTACAAACTTTGCCTGGGGCTAAAGTAGCTCTCATGATCTATAAAAGGTATTCAAACACCTATTAAAAAAGACTATTCTGGCCATGATAAAAACCTGCAAGCACTTTTATCTTTGCTTTAAGAAGTTCGTATGAATTGTCTAGAACATACTGACTGTATGGGATTTTCATCCTCAATTACTTAAAGAAAAAAAAAAGTGTGTGTTGAAAGCCAACCAAAAAAGGAGGCATTCAATCTATCACTTCCAAAGCTTCCCATAATTTCTAAGCTCTCTTACAGAGATGGCAAGGTAAGCATAGTAAGGAGAATGTTGTGTTACTCCCTTAATACTCAGGCAGTTTCCCTCTGAGGATTCTGGTTGGTTTTGTTTTGTTCCTCATAAAGCAAATTTCTTTTTAAAAGTGTCTTTGCTGATGTGAACCATTCTAATTGTCCCTTAAAGAACCACTTTAAACTATGTCCTAAAAAACACAATTTCTGAGAGGAAATGGAAAAACTTGAAAGCAGATCTTCCTTTAGTTTATATGGTACATTTTTTTCACTTTTAGTTCTGTAATTTTAAAAGATAACCTGCAAGCTCCATTTTGACTTTTCAGCAGGTTCACTTCTGATCTTTCAATAATGATTGTAAATATCTAACTGTTTTATTGTTCAAGTATCTTAGTATTTCTGGTTCTATAAAAATATTGTGTTATATATTCTTTGTTAAGCTAATATCCAAGAAAATAGATAGATGATAGAATAGATAACTCATTCACTCAATATCCACATAACATTAGGCCTACTTTTATTGTTTCTTTTTCTTCGCTGAAAATGGAAGAACTTAAAGAAAGTGAATATAATTTACAATAAAAATATTACATCAGAATTTATTTTGCTAGCATTTTCAGAAAACAGAAGAATAATGAAGGAAATAATTGATTTAAATGTTTTTTATGTGGACTTCTAATTTGACTTCATGACAGTCTGAACCGGTTACTCTTAACATTTACTGTGTAAAAATTGTCACCAAACAGGTATTATAACCTCTCTAATGAAATGTACTTGGAATCATAAAAAAATTAAGCTTATATGTGTAGAATAATTTAGTGTTCTACAGAAGATAATCATAAAGAAAGAATAACTTGCTTTAAGCTGAATTTAATAGCTGGATAACAAATGGAAATCTGTCAAAAAGAAAAGCCAACTTTTAAAGAGCATTTCTAAAACTCAAATTTGCATTTAATAAAAGTATAGTATTTATAGAATAATAGTCTTATGGAACTTTACTGGAAACATGACAACAGCCCCCCTAATTTAAAAGTAAGGAATTTATTTTCAAGAATTCAGAGTAACACAAGACAGTACCTAATCAGCTGGAGATGTGTCCCACATGGAGGAATAAGGTATTATTTTTTTATTTTACTGAACAGTCTCTCATCCAGCTCCATTTGTTTCATGTTGAAAAGCATCCTTTCCACACAGTTGTTTACCTTCCATGATCTGATCCTTCAAGACAGACTTTTTTTTTAAAATTGTTATTATTTTATGAGTAGGGAAATGGTAGTGCTTAAAGTGTAGTTTGGGACTGTCTCCTTCATTCTGTGTGAAACTATTTGATTCTCTGCGAACTTATTTAATGAAAAAAATAAAGCATTTAAATGTTCCCTGACACATAGTGTGAAGATCAATGTTATAGTTTGAGAATGAAATACTAGTTCATTCTAGTGTTTATTTGGTTCCTATATTTGCAACACTCACTGCTACTCATAAAACTAGGTAACAACAATGATGTTCCTTGCCTTTTTAATCAGTAAAATAATATATTCATTGCCTTGATTTTTTTTCCATGCACTTACTTGCAGTGCTCCAAAGCCTGCATTCTACAGTTTGAACTGGAATTCAGTTCTCAAAAGCACTTAAGCAAAGAAGCATAGATCTCAAAATCACAGGAAACAAGTGTTTCTATTTTGCATTTTTATTATTGTAGAATCATAGAACGGTTTGGATTGGGAAGGACCTTAAGATCACCTAGTTCCAAACCCCCCTGCCATGGGCAGAGATACCATGGGTTGTTTGGCTATTTAAATATAATGATGTTTCTTCTTCCTCAGTGGACAGCCATGACATTTTACTGAGGAAAAATATAGCACTACAATTGCAAAAAAAAGAAACAATTGATTTTGTTAAAAACATCTGATTAAAGAATTGTTTGTGAAAATTTTTGATGTAAGTTTCAAGAAAATTTACATAAACCTCCCAAGTACTCACCAAAATATCTGTAATCCACAATCTATTAATTTATTTTAATCTAATAATAACATAACTATTTTCATAACTAATTCTGTAACTTTAGAAAAACATTTTTTCTTTCTTACCAAATAAATCAACTTTGTAGTGCTCATTTTACTTGTATGGTCAAAATCAGTATTGGAATGTATTAGAAGTAATACTTCTCTCTAACATTAGAGATTTAAAACATTTTACTTTTGCTAATGTTGCTAAGGAAAAGCAACTGTTCAAAACTATCTTATATAATTTTCTGTCTAATGCATCACCAGCAGATAATTGTCCAGTAATCCCTGATTGCAAGATTATTAGATAACAGTGTGGTTTGTTTTTCAGATCTTAGGTGAAATCTGCAGGGCTGACAATCATTGAAATCACCCTTTCTTTCAGAGAACACAGATGTGTTATGGTAGGCTTTGAGAGAATAAATGATGTCATTGCCACTGACTCACTTTTCAAACTGACATTTTGTTGCTATCTCTTAAACAAGGGTTATTGTTAAAGAGTTTGATGCCCATAAGTTATATCCACTCATTTCATATTTTTAGAACCAACAAGAAAAAATTGTTATCAGAAGAAACATGATGTCAGTCTTGAAAAAGATGACATATATAAAAAGGAATGCAGAGAATCATTTTGGTAATCAACTTACTGCTTCTTCTGTCAGACCAAGGATTTCTGTGTATTTCCTAAATTGTGTAGTAGGCATTTGCAGAGAAAATGCTTTCAGCCGCCAATATGTGCTGTATAAAGGTACCTCAGACACTGCTGCTTTGAACTGTGCTTTTTTGGGCATTGGCAGACAGACAGATGGCAGATGGGCTAGCATCTGCTTATTAAGCTCTTCAGTTAAACAGGCAAATCAGTGCCAATTTTGAAATATAATGGTTTAAACGCAAAGTTTTGGTCAGTGAAAAGTCCTGAAAAATAAGCGAATGAAGATACTACTTATTACCATTATTTTCTTCTGCAAAGATCTCTCCACACCTCCTAATTGCCCTAGTTCCTATGTTTGTCTACTTTAAGGCTACTATGACCCACTGTACTAAGTGAGACACAATATTTTATCAAGAGCTTCTTGCAAACAGCTCTTAATTCTTAGAGAATGCCTTTTAGAAATATATGCTAAATCAATTTTACATTTTTACTCTGTTTTAAGCCTTTATCTTGGAACCAGACAGAACTGTAACATCTTCCTGGAGTTTTTAAATCTCAATTGGTTTTGAGGTAAAATGGTCAAAAATAAGCATCTCCCTATTACCACTATTCATACAAACTTTTAAATAAATTATGTCAAACACTTGTGGGTGAACAGAACCCAGCTGTTATTTGTGCTTGGGCTTTATTCCACATGTCTGTCACTGGTACTGCTTGAAAAATGTCATAATTGACTGAAGAACAATAAAAAATTAGGTAACATCATTCTGGAACACTCTGCAGCTTGGTGTTTTGTACTTTTCTAGAGAAATTGAGATGCTAATTTAAGCATCTTCAGGTAGAGAAAGAAATTGAACATAGTTGTCTGTCTTTGCAGATGGCTGTTCTATTACAAGATATTATTCCCTAAAAACCTGAAAGTTTATCTGATCCACTTTGAAAGACTGCTTCAGTGCCTTGCAGCTCTCTTAAGCCATTTATGATATGAATAGTTTTTCCTACTTTTACTTTTTCTTGTGATTTTTACATAGCAGAGTAGTATCAAGAATGTGAAAATGAACATTCTTTCTGCCAATGTCTCAGTATTTTTAAGGGCTTTACAAACATGGTAAGTCATCTCTGTAAAGACTTGTTCTTATTTATTGCATAGAGTTTCTTTTTGAGCCTTTTAGTGAAATTAACTGTAACTGAATATTGGTGAACTTTCTTTTTAAAAATAATATCTCTGTTCATAGACAATGTGTGATTTGGGGCTCTTAAGACTTGTGTGCATTTCTTTTGGTTTCCAGTTTCCCAGATGCTATTAAAATTTCTCTTTTATTGTCCAGGGAAGGCCTCATGGCTATAAGCCTTAGAGAAACAAAAGTTGTAGATCTAATATTTGAGCACTCAAGTGTAAAGAGGAAATGGCCCCTCAAGTTTAATACATCCTAAAGTTATTTTTCTTCTTATATAAGTTCAGGTTTTTGTCTTATTTACATAGGGATAGTGTCAGAAAAACCTGTGTTAAACATCTGAATATGTTACCTGGCAAATATAACTTTTAAAAAAATAATTCCATAGTCTTCACTTTAATTACTCTCAGGAAGTGACTTGATGTCAAGTTTAGAAGCATTAAATGTAATTACATTATGAGGTGTGAAATGCTGCTCTTAATATGTACTGGTGAGCTGAAGGCTTACCAATGATTTTAATATACACATGCACAGTTTCTGAAAATATACACAAAGCAATGCATTTTTCTCACTTCTGGAAAATTGCCTTCATCAGCATGTAATGGCTGATATGTCAGCTCTTCACCTGCTAGGGAAAGGATAAAATAGATTATTGCTATATGCAAGCTAGCTTTGTATTTTTCTTAACTGATTCCGTTTTTGTAACACAATATATCGGATAAAACAGTTCAAGTATTTCTTGAAATGTAAATCCACACACCTGGGCATGTGTATGCACTATGTTGATGCACAGCCTGTAGAGATTGTTTTTCTATTTGTTGTTGTTGGTGGTGGTTTTTTTTGGGGGCGTGTTGTTTGTTATGTTTTGTTTTAATGGCCTTTAGTCCAGTAGCCAAGAAACAACATACGGTCATCTACCCGGCTGCATGTCAAAACGCAAAAAAAATTTAAGGTCTTTCTTTGACCAGTTGTATTCTTAATTGTTTCTCTAGGTTTGTTACGAATTTGGCTGTGGTTCTAGGAATGGGTTCTTTGCTTCTTTTTCCTTGAAGCAGGATACACAGTTCAACCAGATATTTTCTGTATGTCATCACTTGTTTTTTTCTAATTAGTTTAGTGATTGTCTCTGGCCTGGACTACCACATAAGTAACTTTGTAACATGCCTAGAAATATTCAAATTGCTTTTATCGAGTATAATTCAAGTGTTAGTATGAAGTAACTCAAATGGCTAGTTCTGACACTACTTGGTAAGGCTGCAAAACCTAGACTACGAATACTTGCAAGATATTTTAAAAAGAGGAACATTGATTGTTCTATTCAGAAGGGCTTTACATTGAAAGTATTTGAACTAAACTAGATCACTGTTAGCTACAAATGAATACATAAACGTGGCAGAAAATAAAAATTGGAAGTATAAACAGATGATAAAGCAATATAAACTGCCTGTAAACAGTTTTGAAAAACTGAATCTGAATCTGTTCTATTGATGACACAATACACAGCTGTGTAGTCTGCGTCAAACAATGTACAATTAGATAAGAAAGAATTACTGATAGTGTGTGCTAGGTTTTGGTGTGGGTTTTTGTTTGTTTTTTTTTTTTTTTTTCTGCTTTGCTGGTGTTAATGTTTTGTACGAAATTCACCAGAAAGAGAATAAAATCCCAACATCTTTAATTTCAGCAGGCAGAAACTTGTCTCTTTAGGTGAGGCAAAGTAATGCAAAGATATTACATCTGGAAGCACAGGCTTTTTCCACACACACACACACTAATGGCAAGAAAAATAAAACACAAACAAAACACCCCTTCCCCAAACAGCCACCGTTAAGATTATAGTCATTGAGAAGAAACCAGGTTTTCAATGCTGATTTTTTTCTTCTGAACCACTTTTTTCCCCATATCATACCATTTTCATCTGAAGACATATATTATTTAAAATTCAGAGTTTTTTATCTTGTCATATTTATTAATATATATAGATACTGTATATCTAAACTTCCTTCCAATTTGATCACCTGATCTGTTTGCTTTGTCTTTAAAAAAGGCTACTTGAAAACACTTCCTAGAAACCTAAAATGTCAACCCAGACATTTTCCAATTTAGATAAGTTTGTCCGTTAAAACATGGCAAATGTCTTCCAGTCATGGCAAGTCATCTTCCACTTATTCATGAACAGTTTACTTCAACTTTTTCCAAAATACCATTTAAAATGTAGTTTAACTTCCTTTTATGAATAAATTATTAGTGTTTAAATAAAAGATCCTGTACATAGAATCATGGACTCATAGACTGGTTAAGGTTGGAAAGGACCTTAAGGTCATCTAGTTCCAACCCCTCTTGCCATGACCAGGGACACCGCACACAAGACCGTGCTGTCCAAGGCTCTGCCCCACCTGGCCTTGAACACTGCCGGGGATGTAGCATTTAGCACTTCTTTGGGCAACCTGTTCCAGTGTCTCACCACCCTCCCAGTAAAGAGGTCTGTATATGAGTATACAGAGTGAAGGCCTGTATATGAGGTGGTACTTGAAGATATCAATAATTACTCAGCAATTCACATTATAAGAATTCACACTTGAAGTGCCAGGCAGATGAGAAAATTGGCAGAAGGTCTTTTTTTTGAAGTGCTTAAGCTCAGAAAGTTCAGGATTTAATATACAAACTGAAAGATGGAAGAGAGGGATAGAGATGATTCAGATTAGAAGAAAATGTTGAAGTATTAGTGAAAATGGAGTGGCAGACATTTTTATAATGCTAAGGCTGCTTGTCACTCTGGCTAATATTTGCACACCAGGAAGATACTTTTTGCTCTTTCTGAAAGATGTCTTTTTTCTTTCATAAAAAAAGGTGAAGTGATAGGGAAACTGACAGCATTCCTTCATGAAAAAATTAATATTCTCACATTGCATCAAACAGAAGGGAGGATATGAAGTTAATTACTGACCAGCAGGTGACCAGTAAAACATTTCAGTATTTCTTTGCCCAATTATACATTTTAATGTCCTGCAGAGCAGAAAAAAATAATCCAGATTTTCAGTAAAATGTTTAGAAATCTTCAGCTGAAGTAAGCTGCATGGATTTGCTAAAGGCTCCTGTTTCAAAATGAAATGTCACACAAGTAATAAAACTAATAAACAAGAAAAGCTTACCTACTGAATTTTAAAAAGGTCCTCTGTACTCATTCAAATTCCCTTCTGAAACAATCTTCAGATATAAAGACTTTTCATTTTTTACAGGTTCTGCCCTGTCAGAGGTTTTTTAGCCCATATCCTTATATCCCAGTTATTGGGAGATCTGTTGATCCATGTTGGAAACTGGAGTTTGGGTCTACAGTGTCATCTGAAGATTTAGGGTCATGGACTGGAAAGAAAACAAACAAACAAACAAACAAAAATCTGAGTCTGTGCATTCTGAAAGATTTATAGCAAAAAAACAGTTTATAAAAACTGAATGTGGTCTCTAAGTCTGTACAGGACATTGTGCCACAAATTGCAGCTTCTGGAAAAATAATGTAAAATGTTTGGGGTCTTTTCCGTGCTGTAGAAAGCATATGCCAATGTATGAACAATACCACAGATAGCGGTAAAAAAGAAGAAATAAAAAAAAAAAAAAGGCAGAAATATCAGGAAGAGCAGAAGTGTCAAAACCAATAAACTTTATTGAGCCATAGCACATATGCAATAAACTGATTTTTGTTTTTCTCTCACTCCCTTTTTTTTAGAAAGAAAAGTTTGCAGCTGTTCAAGAAATGAGTGGAAATTTTCTTGATATTGAAGATTTTGGAACTTCACTTCAATAAAGACTTTATTGAGCAGCCTTATTCCTAATCACAAACTGTGATATTAAAGACAACTGGTAGGGCAAGTGAACAATTCTATGCTACTCTGTACAATTTCTTTTTCTCTTTGTCTGGTACATTGCTGCAGAAGAGTGTCATCAAGACTGGGAAATTCCTGGGGACACAATGTGGCAATCTGAATTTGGCGGGGGACACGTGTGTAGAATACAGATTGACTCATTACTTCCTTGCCTCCATCAAAATATACCCGTTCTTAAGGTTGACTAAGCCTGTAAAGCTGTGTACAGCTTAGGAATTCAATGTTGTAATGGTCTCTGTTGTTTCACGACTGCATGAAATTGAAGTAAGTCATGCTTATTTATCTCTGAAAGGAATATCATCAAAGGACTAGAAAATATGTACCTAATTACATGAGTGACAGCTGCAGAGGAAAGGATATCTGACCTGCTGATATATTTAATGGCTGTGTTACACTGACTGTAAGCTATGATATACTGACTGTCTCACTCTAGGGAAGTCTAAGTAAAACTGTCTACTTGCTCAGCCACTATTTCATCTTTCCCTTCACACAAACACGAGTTCTTTCCTCATGTTTGGAGATGCTGAACTTAGTAATAGAATGCTGAATTATTGAAAATAAAATACACAAAAATAAGAT
The DNA here is from genome assembly GCA_026283785.1 of Coracopsis vasa. Classification (NCBI taxonomy): domain Eukaryota; kingdom Metazoa; phylum Chordata; class Aves; order Psittaciformes; family Psittacidae; genus Coracopsis; species Coracopsis vasa. The sequence goes on from JANHGB010051280.1 coordinate 21,606, forward strand.
ATATTTATCCCTTAGTGCAATATGGAACCTTACTAGAAGAAAACACAATGACCTTCACATGTGTTGTCACTCTCTAGCTGGACCAGAAGATGTGGCATGAAAGTTTCTGATCATGGGATAACTGGTGAGCAGGGACCTCACGAGGTCTCTAGTCCAACCTCGCTCAAAGCAGTATCAGCTGTGGGATCATACCTTAGTGTTTAGAGTTCAACTTAGCAGATCTCAAAAACCTCTGAGGATGGAGACTGCACAAGACTCTCTGGGCAACCTTCTCCCGTGTTGTGGTGCAGGTACTTGTGGGAAAAAAGTTTCTTCTTATACCAACACAAGACCTCTCTTGGTTCAGTTCATGCCAATTGCTCCTTATCCTCCCACTTTGCATCTTACAAGCATCTTGTGAAGAGCCTGGCTTCATCTCCTCCAAAACTTCCCTGTAGGCTCTTACAGGCTGCAGTTACCTGCCTCTGAAGCTGTTCCTGCTCCAGGCTGAACAAGTCCTACATCCCTCAGCGTCAATTTATAGGGCAAGTTCTCCAGCCTGCATCGTCTTTGTGGCACTCTGTTGAATGCTGGTTTATGAATGTGTTGCCTGTACTGGGGTGCCCAAATCTGGGCACACTGTTGCAGATGTGGTCTAACAAGTCCTGAATAAAGGGGATAATCATCCTGATGGTCTTGTTATATGGCCCCAATGCTGTCTGCTGCATTTGCTGCCAGGTTGTACATCTGGCTCAAACTGTTTGCAGCCCACTGGGCCTCAGGGCCTTTCCAAAAAAACTCATCCCAGCACATTTAGCCCCAGCCTGCTTTGTTGCCACGGTTTCCCTGTAGCAAGGCAGGACTTCCTGTTTCTCCCTGTTGAAGTTCATAAGATTCCTCTTGACCCATTTCTCTAACCTGCCTAGGTTCCTCTGGATGGTGTAACCATCCCAGAATATATCAACTGGCCTCCAACCTCAGAAATGTTGTCATCTTTAAACTTGATGAACATGCACCCCATTACCTCTTCGAGGTCATCAGTAAATACATTGAACAGGACATGTCTCAGCACGGATGCCTGAAATACTTCATTTGTTGTCAGTCTCCAGGTAGAATGTGACCCATTAATCATGACCAATAAGCCTTAGAGTTCTATTATCCAATAAGTCTATTACTCTTCTGGTTCTTTATTATGTGGACTGTACCTTTGAAGCAAGAATACTGTCAGAGACAGTGTTGAAAATCCTGGTAAAATTCACAGAACTTATACCTATTTTTCTCCTCCCTTACTTCAAGCAACAGGCATAAGCACAAGGGGTCACATAAGTTGGAACACAAACGTAGTGAGCAACTACACATCCCACGATTCAAGACAGCCAGTATGGCTTCTCTGAGGGTAAGTCCAGCCTGACCAACCTAGTGGCCTTCTATGATGGAGTGACTACATCAGCGGATAAGTAAAGAGCTGCAGTTATCATCTATAGGGACTTCTATGAGGCCTTTGACATTGTCCCCACAACATCCTTCGCTCCAAATTGGAGAGAGATAGATATGATGGATGGATTATTCAGTGGATAAGGATCTGGCTGGATGGTCACATCCAGAGTATTTGGTGGTGGTGCAATGTCCAAATGGAAAACAGTGACAATTGATGTCCTCAGGAGTTCATATGGGGCCAATACTGATCAATATTCATCAATGACATGGACAGTGGGACCAAGTGCACCCTCAGCAAGTCTGAGAATGACACCTATCTGAGTGGTGTGGTTGACATGTCTGAGGAATCGAATGCCATCCAGAGTGACCTGGACAAGATCAAGAAGTGTCTCCATGTGAACCTCAAGCTCCTGCACCTGGGTCAGGGCAACACCCAGTATCAGGTATGCAGGCTGGGGGATGAAGGGATTGAGAGCATCCCTGTGGAGAAGGATTTGGGAATGCTGGCAGATGAGCCAGCAATGTGAGCTTGCAGCCCAGAAAGCCAATCAGATCCTGGGTTGCATGAAAAGAAGCATGACCAGCAGGTTGAGGGAGGTGATTCACTGGGATTTCAAATGTGAAGCTATAGTGCAATTCCTGATTTTCTAGGACTTATCTGTGGCTGAGCTTCATGTTTTCACTTGTTCTTAATATGATAGATAGAGTACAAATAATGACAGAGGGACTGATTTGATCTGAGCTGAATTTGCATGAAGTAAGGTTTTGACGTGGAGTGATGGAGAAAGTCCATGAAAAAGAGAAAGCACGTGACTCTATCTGTTCAAAGGGAATAAGTTTATGGGCACTTTGAACATTGTGCCTTACTTTAACACTGCCTATATCAAGAACAATAACCTTGATTGTTAATCACTGGCAAGGAGTTTCAGTTTTGTGATCAGTGATATCTAAGTGAATATCTGGTGTTTCTGGGTATCATTTATGAGGCTGAACAAATTCTGAGATTTTGTTAAGCTGCATTTTTCAATTCTCTGGGAGTTTTTAATTTTGTGATCTCAACAGCCTTGGAGGATAAAACTGAGTGATGGTATAGGCTTACCTGCATTGTCTTCGCCTGTCATTAAAGAGTTTAACATTGATATTCAGTGCAGGAGTTGCTTCATGACATAGGTTCGTACAGCACCTAACACAATGGAGTACTTGATTTTAGTTAAAGCCATTAGGGCTGCCACAAAGCAAATAATTGCAAGTTTGCACTACCGCATAAAACCTAATACAGAAAAAAACTGGCAATGAAAATTTGAAAAATACTAATGTAATAATCTAAGTATAAGGTTTAAATAAGTACATTCGTATTGGAATTAAAATCAAATCAATAGTACTCATTCATTACCTACATAAAGGCTTCCTTTTGATGTCAAAAGGTCAGGAACTGACTGCATATTAATTTTAATGTAATTTAGATGCAGCCTTTTCAGGATATGATTTCCCATATATTTGGTGCTCTGGTGCAAGCGCATAAAATATCTGCCTGTAAATACTGTCATACTGTTAGAAAATTCTAGAATGCTGTACATTCCCCATAAATAGTTTATTTTTTATTTTTATTTCTAGAAACATTTTATAAAATTTTCTTGGTACATGAAGTCTTATGAAAGAATCCAAGAATATTTAATATGCATAATATTGAATGAGCATTGAATGAGCATTGAACAGGAAAGTATTTTCATAGAGATATGAAATATTCTATCTCTACTGAGGACTCCATTGTTAATCTCTAAATCTCTTATGTTGAAAATCTAATGTTGCAGTGGACTATTTTATTATTCCCAAGCTGCCTCATGTGTTTTTCATTATTGTTAAACTAACATTGTTTATTCTCAGATTGTGTTTGCACTTTGAGAATCAGTGAACTGTCCATAGCAGCAGAGTGTGTATAGGAGCAGATTTTAGCACTCAGACATTTTTACAATGAGGGTTGTAGGACACTGGAACAGATTGCCCAGAGAAGTTGTGGATCATCATTGGAACTGTTCAGAGTCAGGTTGGATGGGGCTTGGGCAATCTGATCTAGTGAAAGATGGCAAAAAGGTTGGAACAGATGACCTTTGAAGGTCCCTTTCAATTCAAACCATTCTATGATACTATATGATTCTATGATACAGTGTACATGCCCAGGAAGACATGCCCTAAAGTTCTTCGAGTTCCATTAAAACTCTCTGCAAATCTGACCAGGGCCATGGTGCCCATTCTTATATTGAGTAGTATCCATAAATTCCCTGCGCTACTGCTTTGCAACAATATCAGTTTGCATACATGGATTGCAAGAACATTTCATTACAGTTAAATGTTATCACAAAATCATCTGCCTTATGCTGTACCCCATAGATTAACTTCCTGTCGTGGTTTAAGCCCATCCACGCAGTCGCTCTCTCACTCCCCCCCACTTAGTCGTCCCCCCCTCCCCACCCCAAGCTCCCGAAGGGATGGAAAGGAGAATCGAAAAGAATACAACTCCCACGGGTTGAGATAAGAACAGTTTAGTAACTAAGGTATAAC
>JANHGB010051281.1:0-13582 GCA_026283785.1 Coracopsis vasa
AAGGCCAGGTTGGACAGAGCCTTGGGTGACATGGTTTAGCGTGAGGTGTCCCTGCCCATGGCAGGGGGGTTGGAACTTGATTTTAAGGTCCTTTCCAACCCAAACCATTCTATGATTCTATGGTTCTATGAGATGTCAGAAACCAATCGTTTGTTTGTAGTTGTATCTATCTATGGCTACAAGTCTAGTGCCTTGTACCATAAACAGATTTACAAAACTTGCACAGTGATCATTCCAAGAAAGGCTTTGCAAAATTTCTTGTATCAAGTCTGTTTAGCAGTCTCACCCATAACATGCATAACTAATACTAATGTCAGTCATCCATCAGTACACATAACTGCTGGCATAGCGCACAGTGTACTTCACGTATCTGCTATATTAAATGTACAGAAACACAAATACATCTCAATGAATTTATGAACAAAGGCACACAGCTGAAATTTGAAATTGCTTCATTTTTCCTCCTCGTATACACAACACCCATGGCTTTTTAACACATTCATTTAATACACTACATAGGCTGAAGTTGTTCCTTGTATATTTGAAGTGAATGCCATGGAAGCACAGACTTCCTACATAGAAGGACTTCCTACAACTGCTGGTCTCTGGCAGCATCTGATTTCCTATATCATCCATGCAGCACCATCAGGACTGCCCTTGAGAGGGAGCTCCACATGTCACTATAACTAATTATCTAAAGGCTCTTACTAAGATTCAGGCAGTAGTTAGAATCTCTTAATCTCATGTCATCATTAACTAGTCAGAATAACATGAAATTTCCTCTCTTTTCTTGTATTTGCACTCTTCAGGTGGGTGTACACTGTTATCAACCTTGTCACATTCTTGGCCAGAATGTGTTTTTAGGCTCTTTGAACCTTTGTCTTTAGAAAGGAATCCCATTAGCTCTGTTACCAGTCACACCGCTGTGATCTTTTAGTTTGTCAATATCTTTTTGATAACAAGCTTTAGTGATATGACATTTGAAGTTAGATGCTGCACTAAACCTTTTGATACAGGAAAAAGCCTGCAGGATGCAGCAGGATTGCTTCCTACAGTCCAAACAGTTAACACAATTCATTAGAGGGGAAGGCTGCTGTGATATTTATTTAAGCAATGGATTAATGAGAACAAGAAAGACACTCCAGGGATTAGCAGGTCTATGTAAGAAAGAGCCAATATTTCGGAGCCATTTGGAACTTCTTCCAAAAAGAGGTTTCTTCTTCAAGTCAAACTAAGGCATATGTGAATATAATGTTGCATATTCTTGTACTTTTACCTTCATTAAAAGCATCACTGGAATGTTCCTACTTTATTTACTATTTTAATAAGGCAAACTTAACCCTGCTACATAACGGAGCAATGCAATATCACCTGAAATCCCTCAAGCTTACTGGTATATGCCAGCCATGCACAAAACGCCATTCTTTCATTAGCTACTACTTGTTTCGTTAATTCTATCTTTATTATTATTTGTAATTATGGTTTCAGTTTTGCAACAGAAACAAGTTTTCCACTTTGACTTACTTCTTCCACAAAGGTGATAAATCTTTGGGAAAAATAATAAAAACCAGCACTTTGGAGGCTAGAAAGCCAAGATCAGGCTAGGGAGTTCTAAGGTACAGTACCTTTTTCCACCCAAGTGTGAAGGTTTGTTTGGAAACCAGCAGCTCTGAATTCTCAGCATACAGAGGGGTTGCCTAAACTTGTGCTAATCAGAAATCAGACAGTGGCAGGCCTGCCCAAATGGCAAGTCCCAGTGCATATAAGTGATTGGTTTCTCTGATGTATCAACTTCTCACTCCCACAGAAAATGGTTCTGAATTGCTGTTGGTCTGCAGTTACCTGTTCACTTTATCTGAAAATAGTTTGGTTCGCTAACACACATCTTAAGCACAGTAGTTTAGAAAAGACTTCATGTGACAGCAGAAATATCCATTAAGTAGTAAGTATGACAGGTATTTCTGGCATACTTTCTGAAATTTGTCTCCCTGTTCCCCCTCAGCCTCTCAAGAACCTCATGTCCCATTTCAGCAAAGAACAGAGCAGTTTCTCTGAAAGGCCACCTAGGATGAGACATAATCTGACAGGGGCTTTGAGAAGCATCTGTTTTTCAACTGAACATACTCAAAGGCTTTAAAAGTATATGCAAGTATTTACCTGAACATCACCCAAAACAGGGAACTTTCTAAAATAGAGAAAATTCAGAAAGAACAGAAATAATTGTAAATACATGTGTTCCCTACCCTTTACAGTCATTACAGTCATGCAGGATAGATTATTTCAGCTGGGCTTCATCTTAGTCCAGCAAGTGAATAAATGCCTACATTGCAACTGCTCACCTAGATTTCTATTGCCTCTGAGGAGCAGGGCTCTGGGCACTACTTGGTGAGTTCCCATACCATCATCCTCTGCTGCCTTGCTCTCTCCTGTGCCTGGGAGTTGACAGGGAAAATCTCTCTTTCCCTGCATATGATTTCCCTGACACAGCACAGACCAGTCAGGACCAGGGAAACAACTTGCTTTCCTCCTGGCTCTGCAGCCAGCCACCCTTAACGAAATGTCACCACCATACCCAGCACACACAAACAAAGAAAACAGATGCCATCTGCTACACACATCATAAATCTTCCCTGGATTCCTAGCACCATTTAAGACAATTAATTAAAATCCAGTTAGGATAATTATTTTAAAATCTATGATTTCTAAATCATTACTTAAAAATCATACTGAAAATTTACCACTTAAAGTAGCCGTAACATTTTGGAACCTGTGAATATGTTTTATTCCAGCCAGTTAACTTTCTGGGATATTTTAATTGCATGGGAGATGTCTGACGTGAAGGAATTATTTGATCATTATTAGCAACCTATATTTTTGACATAAATTAGAATTGATTGTTTTTCATTCATCAGAATAGTTTATTTAAAAAATGCTACAACTTAAACAATCTGCCATAGAAGTAGCTCTACTCTATACATACAGTAAAATAGTAAGCATTACTTCAGAAACTTGATGCAAGCCCTTTCACAATTGCTTGCTCTTTCCCAAACACAAGGTCTTTATGATGCACTAAGGGTGCTACCCGGTTAACTGATACAGATATATTTACGTTCCCTTTGCAAAGGATGATGCATGAGCTAGAAAAGTCATCCAGCATAAAGCACATTACACCTCAAGTAATATTTCCTGGCACATTGCTTGAAAAGAAGCTTTGGACTTCAGCCTCTTGAATATCCGACAATGATGAAATTGAGAAAAGAATCTTCAAAACAGTCACGAATACTGTAGCTTTATTTAGCTTTATTTTCAAACAGAATCGTTACTACTACTGATACAATCCCCACCTCCAGCCCATCTTCTCTATAGCAGTCATCCATTAACTCATATTCTCAAGTCCAAGACATGTTCTCACTACCTTGTGTTTCAAGCTGTGTCCATCTTTTCCAGCAATATTCCAGGCGAACCCATTGTAAAGCCAGGAAAAAACACATTACTTGTTGGCTTTCTGAGAGACATGAATAAGGACATTGAGTTAAATGTATCACATTCATAAAAATAACCAAAACATTACATTTGTCATCTTTGTTAAAACATTTCAAATGTTACATGGAATAATACCCTCTCAAGATACAGTGTTGCAGGTAGACAAGATGTTTTTCTATTTATTAAATATTCTTACTTTTTCCTGAACTCTTTTTGAAACACAAAAGCTACTTTATATGTCCTAGTACCATGGCTTTTACCTAAACGGATGTGGCCATACCATCTTGGGTAATTCATACTCCTACTAAGTGTTCACACACAAGCTTCTTAAAAAATATCACATTTTCAATAATTATTACTGAACAATAATAGAGACATCAGAAATTTGATTTCTCAAAGTCATGAGAATTGTATCTCTCTTCTGCATCAAAAAGTGTCTGAAATACTAACTTACTAGATGACAGCAATATTTTTTTCTAAACTCAAAATACATCCTTTTTAGATGTAAACCTGACTTACAGCTTTCCAATTTTCTTTAGTGAAATTGGCTCAGTTTAAACTGGTGCCTTAAAAGAATACATTGCACATGGCACTAAATGGGAAAATCACTTGACTGAGGCCTGTAGTCTCATTTCAGGCTTGTTAGACTGTTCTTTTACATCTCATTGGAAATACTGCTACAATAAACCTTTCATACACACAAAACCATTTCAGGGGAGCTATCATTCAATGTTCTATATTGCACAGCATTGGAGTAGTCTATGTACACAATTAAATTAGCAAAATAATTGCATTTTGCAATTTTGACACATCTTTAATTGTTATACTGAAAACAACTCCTATAAAATAAAGAGCATGAATGATTTAAAATGAAAGTTGTCTTTCCTTGTCAAATATCATAAGTTTGTTCTTTGGATTTACTCATTAAAAAGTTATGCATCGCTTACAGTTTCTTCCTTTTTATGACTCAAGAGGCAGACCAGCACCATGCTCATACCATAAGCTTTTGCTGTCCATTAAAAAAACCTTTCACCCCATGAGTAAGTGATTTCATGCTGTGCCCCAAAGGTTTTTACAATCTAAAAAATCATGTTTTGCTTGAGGAAAATATGAAAAGGAAAGGAAACTGGACCTGCCCAAAAGGGAAATGGCAAAACTACAACCTGTGGCCTTGCCAGTTAAGTAATTTCATATAAATGCCAACTAAACTCAATAATATTCAGTAACAATTGCACATGTCATGGGAGATTACATACAATCATTTGCATGTTGACACCAAAATGTAAAAGCTATAAATAAACAATTATATGTGTGCTACTCTTCAGGATTTGTCAAACTGTGTAGCCGTCCAGAAGTTCTTGACTAAGATGTATTTCAGTTTTTTGTTAAAAAATACACCTTAAAATATTTGATTTAAAATATTTTTAAAAAGTTTGATCTAGAACAAATAGAACCCAAATGTACCCATTTTAATATGAATATAGAGACTGAAATGCTGCATATGTAATCTGAAGCTACCAGCTGTTAATAAAAGTGATAGCTTTTTTGAAGCTGAAGAAGTAATATCCTTGTGGATGGATAAGAGTGGCTATTTGCAAAATTACCTTTGTCAAAGTATATAGAGCGTATGCTATGTGATATGTGTTTAGCAAGATCCTAGAAGTCACAATCCTACAGTTAAGGGCACTGATATTGATATGAAAATGCAAGTAGAGCTTATGAGCACACCCAAACCCATGCATACCCAGCATAGAATCATAGAATAGTAGAATAGTTAGGGCTGGAAAGGACCTTAAGATCATATAGCTCCAATCCCCCTGCTACGGGCAGGGGCACCTCACACTAAAGCATGAAACACAATGCGTTCACCACAGAATATTTTTTAAATATGCCCTGAAAAAGGTATTTCTAAGTAAAGCTCAAGTAGGTGTCCTTCTTTAGCCTTATTCAAACATGGGATCTTACCCTGGTGCACCACAAGCTTGGGATATATCATCCTCAAGCTATATAAAACAGCCAGAAAACAGTGACCAGGAAAGCTAAGTAGTGTCCTTTAGAAAAAGAAAAGAAGAAACAAGATCCGCAACACAGAAAAAGCTTTGTGTACAAGTAACTCAGATATTACATATTGTAAAAAAAATGTTATTCACTGAACAAGGAGTTTTTGTGCTGGTCAAATCTGTAAGAAGGAGTTAATTCGCAATGTGCCTGCTGTCTCCGTCCTCAGGCCTGAGTAAGGAAATCTGTCAGTTTGAAAAAAGATTGATGTGCATACCCAAACCTTCAGTAGACAACTCATCTAACACCCTGACCTCTGAAGGAAGGTGATTAAAAATCCCAACAAATTAGTAATAGGTAGGTGGCTTAATGGGACTCTCCTTTGTGTTTTTCATTCCTTAGGATCTTGGGATTTAGGAATCTGCAGAAATAATTAAGAAAAACATGCCTATTGCCATGAGAATAAACGAGGTACCAAGGAACCAATCAAAGAACAAGCTAGAAAAATACTGGAAAACTTTGCACTAGGTAAAATTACTTTCTTAAGGAAAAAAGCTTAAAATACATTTTAGAGTTGTTTCCAATCAATATGAACTACTATATCATGGTTTAATTTACAGTTGGTAAAGAAAGTAGTTGAGAAGGTCTGAGTTGAGCCAGATTATGTGTTTCTACATCAAACGTTGGCCTAAAATACAGATATTCAATAGCTTGAGACAATCCAGATTTAACAGATTATATATGGAAAAACTCAGTATTTACAGATAAGAGAAATATCTGACAGCAGTTTAAGTAATTTTACTTGGCAGATTACATTCATGTGTGGAAATTCTAATTTATCAAATAGCAGGAAAGATGTGGTACTTTATTGGATTTCTGCTCCTGTTTCCAATCCATCTGATGGTTTAATTTCTCTGACTTGTAACTGTAAATTCTTATTTATGGTACAGCATGAAACAGTGCTAACATTCAGAAAGCTGCTTTTTATTTTGTGCATCTACTATGCTATTTGGAAACCCAATCTAAATCATACCAGAAAATGAACATTACTATGGTTTGTATGTTATGTTGCTAAAATATGAGTGATAAATTTAACAATGTGTTGCAATGCTCACTCCTTAGTAATGCTTCCCAAGAACTGCGGCTACCAAAGGTCTTTGCCCACTGGTGATTTATAGAAGGAAAAAGTTCCCTGTGTCTTCCAGTGAAGGCCTCACAAATGTTAGAAGGAAGCTGCCACAGTGAGTTGGTGTGTACCTATGGTATCTCAAATTCACCGCAGTAGGATTGCAAGGAATGACCATAGCACAGAAACCTATAGAAAAATCACAGATGCAGACTCTAATCCTGAAAATTATATATATATTGCAGTTCAGTTGCTCTTGCTTTAAGGAATTAAAGTTGCTTACACACCCAAGATTCACATCAATGAAATGATACTTGCCCTTTGAAGCATGGAATAACGTCTACAGAAAGTTCACTCCTACACGTATACCAATGTTGCTTTGAACTGTAGGAGAGTAACCTGTCTTTATATAGAGATTGCGTGGTCTCTTTAAGCATATGCAATGAATGACCACCACCCTCAGAAGTTTGATTGTGTTGGCACTCTGTGGATTTGTAAATGAAGAGATAGTCAAGAAGGGGCACTTCTGGAGAGGAATATTTGGAAAGTGAAAGGAGATGTATGTAAATGGAAACTAATTTCAACTCTGACCAGAAGAAGAGAACAGAAGACAGGCAGCAGGCAAAGGTTAGGGTGGCAGAGTGGAAGGGAAAGTCAGACAAGTAATCAACAGAAAAAGAGTCCAAAATCAAAGCAGAGAAGGGAATTTCAAAATAGCAGAAATGTGGGACACCAGATGCAAAAAGCCAAAGACATCCACTTATTATGGATGTGGACTAGTGGACTAGTGGGTTTATTCAGTCCATGAGAGCTGAAAATACAATTTGTATACATTTTCTAGGATTTTACTCTACATTCTGGGAAAACATGCCTGATAAGTGCATTTGAAGGACAGAAACAGCTTTATCAGTGGTCCTAAGGTTTTCTGCAAGTTTCGAAATGAATTATCCACTCCTCCATGAAAAAACCTGAGAACTTGTCTTGTTTTGAAGGCCTATTTAAGCAAGATTTTAATTTTTTCAGTTTGCTTAAGGTATTCTAATAGAACGTGGTATCTTAGCAGTCAACAGTGCCTAACTTTGAAAGCTTGTTTTTTATTAACTTCAAAAAAAGTGTTTTCTTAAACTTATCATGTATTACAGTTTATGCTCAAAGTCCTTTCTTCCACAATTCAGTGATAGAAAGAAATCGATAAATGAAATACCTGAGGAATTAATCATTCAGATAGCTGTCTCCTTTAAGATAGTCATATTTAATTGCATTTAAAAAGTAATGTTAAAGTGATTTGAAAGCACTAGCAAATTTATATGTTTCTCCTTAAAATTAGTCATCAGTTCATTTAGAGTTTACATTACCACAAAAGAGTTTTGGCAGCTTATTTAGTTTAATGATGGGATGTGTTTGAAAAACAGTACTAATAAATCACTCTACAGCACTAAAAGCGCTATGCAAATAGGACCGTTTTATTCTAATTATGAATGCAGTACCATAAATAACAACACACAATGGCCAGGTCATTAAAAATACAAAGTGTAACTAAGATGACTAAAAGAAAATTAATTTTCTTATGCATACTTTCATTTGTGTGTGCTACAGAGACGAGTGCTTACAAGTCCTTTGCCCGAAGCATCCCATAAATTCCAGGGAATTACTAACTGTTTGGGATACATGTGTTTATACTCCTTACAATAGTACCCAAAAAACCTTATAAAGGCAATTTAAGCAACACCTGTAAACACCCATTTTTAATAGTTGTAAATTTTTAAGCCCCTCCACATAGAAGAAAATATTTTCTTCTTATAGGGGTTGCATTTCTGTCAGACATGGGCAGTTTGCATGTTTTCAGTTTATCTGTCACACTAAAGAATGCAGACTCTGCACCCACATTATTTCATTCTTATCATGGACACTGTCTGGCAGCACAGAAATGCGGGTTGGTGTTTACCCAGGAGCTTCAGAAGACATTTAACATGGACCCAGTGTATTAGGTACCATGCCCTGATTTGATATTTAGTGTGAAGTCTAAGTAGGAGAATCTGGGTTTGAAGTTCTTATGGTGTTGAATTAATACGCTATTAATATGCTACACTATTCTGTACTCATCTGAAGCACACAATTTTCCCAAGTTTTAATGATAAGTTTTCTATGCAGCTGGGCACTGCTATAGTTCAGCTGATCTCTGCAATAAAATTGTGCTTATGGATATAAGTCAAGCAGGGCAGTCTCCCAACTAACTCATGGTGGGTGTTCTGTGAGATGGAAGCAATATGTCATTACAGCACCTGGATTATAAAATCTCAGTAGCGTCACTAAGCATTACAAATAGATCTACAACTAAAGTATATCTAGAAGCTAGCTCATTTCAAGTTTATCTTTTGAGGGTGTTTGTAGGACAGAGCCTTCATTTGTACTTTACAGCAAATATTTAAATTACTTAAAACATTGCCTTGACTGGGAAAGTCAGATCCAGAGTTTAAGTTTTGCAGTGTTTGGATGCAACTGGCTGCCACAATCCACATTTGACAGAGCTACAGCCTTTGCTTGCAGTGTGCTGACTTCTACCAGCCATTCCCTTTATACTGCTTTCAGTTTATCTTTTTATTCTACAAGGAACATTGCTCCTCATCAAAGCACCTCACCTTTCCTTCACAAGGGTACTGATATATTTATGGTTACATACAATGGCATTAAACCTCAAAACTTCCACTGGAACAGAACAAAAGTAACATGTCATTAGGGAAATCAAGAAGATGGAGTAAAAACCTATGCTGACTTTCTTGGTACATACAAATAATTAAAATATTCAAGTTATGGTACACAGTGAGTGCTTGAAGTCTAACACATAGGAACTTCATAAGATCCCAGTTATTCAGTGTCAGGATTATCTTATGTAAATTCTCAGTATGCTGTTATTGAGAGATTAATTACATATTATTAACTTGACTATGATTTTTTATTACTCATAATTAAATTTACACAAATATTAATTTAATCGATACTGATTTACTAAAAAAGAAAATGGCAATTTCACAGTTCTGACTGAAATGGTGTCAATATAATTCAATCTATACTCAACTTTTTTCTGGGTCATCCACTTCAGGTATTCGAAAGCCTGAACAGAGGAACATGTTTTTCTAGTGAGTTGCCACTGGGTATACTGACATCTGGCATCTTGAAATACTACCTTTCAGATAAGATTGAAAACAAAATGAAAAATGAACAATAAAGAGCATGCAGTACTTCTAAAAATAAAGCAAGCAAATATCAAGTGAAAGGATAATCCTGCCCCCCTGCCCTAGGGGACACTCATACTCGTGTCTTAAAGCATACCAAGGCATGTAAACTATTGCTATGTAGATACTTTCAATTAAACATATACACTGCCTTATAAAACTAAAAAGAAAACCCTGCAGTAAAAATGTAAACAAAAGCTATTTTATAACATTACAGAGGCTCAGTCATTTTCTAGCAATTACCATACAACAGCATAAGATTTGGTTTTATTCCATTACATCGGTGACAAAGGAGTACATTAAAGTCAAAATGCTTGCAGCCTTCATCTAGGCTTTTACTCATAGATTAACTCCCATGCAGCTGTGTTGAGTAAGACTTGAATGAAAACCACAAAACTGTTTGCAATGTTAGATATGCCATATATGGTTTGAAAAAGTATTCTGTATGAAGCTTCTTACGTAATAACATGCTGTTGATGTTTTCCAGGAAAAACAAAATGCATTAGAATTCTGTATGGATACAGAAGTCTTTCAAATGTTCAGATACTTATCTAAACCTTGACAGATTCCTTAATACTTGCTGACAGCTAGGCTTGAGCCCATGGAATCCTAATGGCAAAAGATTTGCAACATTTGAGGTTGAAGTTAAACCTGGAAGGGTGGAACTTTGAAAACATTTGTGGTTTATACAAGGGCAATAAATTGCTGCTGCTGCAAACCAGCCAAATCTTTTGTTTTGTTATATTCTTACAGTCCTACTCCTCCAAGTAAAAGGATTTAGCAGCGTTTTATAGATAAATCCTCTGAAGTTAAATCTGGCTTTCCAAAATCGGGTGGTATCATTTTAAAATGGTTATTCTACGTATCTATTAGCTCAGCTTCTGATTTTTCTGAAAAGTACTACTGTAAGAGCATCCTTGGCTCCAGCAAGGACACTGTCAATATCAATGCTGAAAATACTTGTGTTTAAAGACATATTGATCAATACATAAACTATTTAGAAATATAATCAGTTTATATTGTCTATACAAAGTCTTGATTTAAGGAGGAGCACAAGCTACTCAAGAAACAGAGAGGGAGATACATCGTTCTCACCGCATCTTTCCACCCAGTCCTGGAAGAGAAGGCAGTTTTCCCTTCAACAGGCAAGACTGCTTATGAAAAGGATGCCTAACCACATCTGCTGGCCACAGTGGGAAAGACCTCACTGGCCCTGGGTTTAACTCCAATCAACCTGAAGACCCTTAAGACCACCTTAAGAGATACACCTCTTCATATAAAAGTCAGGCAAATTCTTACAGAATGCAGATTTCCTAACATATTTGGCCTAGATGAAATTAAATTGATTATTTTATCACCGAAATAGTGACTGGAATATTTTTAGCTTTAATGAGATTCCACACCATATTACCAATTATTTTTCTAGCAATAGATAACCCTTCTTTGGACAGATCTCGAGATTTTCTTTCCAAAGTGTTCTTTAGCAAATGTATTTTTCTGTTAGTAATCTTATGTGACATATTTTAACATTCTGGACTTCATAAAATCATTAGTTAGGTTAATGAAAGAGGGAATGAGTCTGTGCTGAAGTATACACTGTATTTTAGAAGAATGATCTAATTTAGATATTTTAATGAGCACTTTGGGCAGTGAGCTTGAGTATTCCAATATGAAAATTTTTGCGCTCACTTTCAAATCCTATCAGGTGCCAGCGTACAATGCACACCGGTAACACACTCTTGTTTATAACTCCTTTGGACATTATATAGAATAAATATTCAAATGACATACAATCACTACCTATGTATTTATTTCAGAAGGACCATGGTGAAATATATTCTTTAATGAGCATCTTGATTTTGCAAAACCACATTTAGCAAGTAACAGTGATACAAGTTTCCTTCCAAAATAAATCCTATGTAAATATATGTCATAATCCACTGATTTTCATATCTCCATTCTATTCATAGATTGAAAATATACCATTGCAATCTGAAAAACTATTTCATAGAGAAAGCCATGTATTTCAACACAGAATCATAGAATCACAGAACAGTTAGGGTTGGAAAGGACCTTAAGATCATCTAGTTCCAACTCCACTGCAATGGGCGGGGACACCTCACGCTAGACCACGTTGCCCAAGGCTCTGTCCAACCTGGCCTTGAACACCGCCAGGGATGGACAACCTGTGCGAGTGCCTCACCAGCCTCACAGTAAAGAACTTCTTCCTTATATCTAACCTGAACGTCCCCTGTTTCAGTTTGAACCCATTCCCCTCTGTCACTACAGTCCCTGATAAGGAGTCCCTCTCTGGCATCCTTGTAGGCCCCTTTCAGACATGATTTTAATGTATTATTTTAACTTGTGTTAGAAAAACTACTCAAAGAAGTTACTCAATAATACCTTGCTAAATATTGCTAGGTGTAGTTTTCTCTTGGTTATCAGTATTATAGTACTATTATGGTAACATCATTGCAACTGAAAGCAGTATGTGGTTTAAAGCATAGGGAAATTGAATGTGAAATCTTTCTTTAATAGCTTACATGGTATAATTATACTTTTCTACAGCAACTGTTAAACTAATAGGTTAGCATATGCCAGAAAGAGCCAACATTCCTAGGACACGTTTATAAAAATAATTTATTACTGCTATTATTAATTTATTGATAATAAATCGTAGGAAATACAGGAAGTTGTTGTAGGAAATAGCTGTAGAAAAACTTCTTGCAGCAGAAACAAAAACTATGTGGTCTTAACTGGCGCATAGGTTAGTAACTTTCACTGTTGCCAAACAGCAAAATGTATACATACACACACATTCTCTTGGATCAAGACAACTTTCTGCTTGCTCTGTACCTCAACATAATAAAAACTTATCTGAAAAAATTCTATATTGTGACCATCCCTGAACCATTTAAATAGACTCTACTGTTATTGTCATCCAAAATGAAAATTATTTTCTAACTGTACTACACTTCACTTCGGAAATTCCTTTTTTTTTGAATAGCAACTATTCAAAGTACACATTTGCCCGCATCTATAGATTTCTACCTGATTCCTAAATCTGGTCCTTCTTCTTCATTAGCTACACTAATGGTAGACTGATAGTCTTATCACAGTACATCTCGCGTTTCTCTTTTATCTAGTTGCTCCATCTCAAGTTGTCATTTTTCAATTCATTGTCTTCCCAGTCCATGAACCTTATTACTTTATTACCATTATTGTTACTTGCATAACAGTCACTAGTGTGACATTTTATTGACACATAAATAATGATTTCATTCTAAACACTGACAATCCCAGTGGACAGAATATAAACCAAAACAAGAGAAGGGAGTGAATGCCAAGACGCTATTTTCTCTAATCTTAGTATTCTGCAGGATTTACTTTTTTCCCCCCATGTAAATGAAGTGTAGTTGGAAGGGGAAGAACAAATCGTTGATATTACTTCATGCCTGCAACTGCATGCTGTGCAAGCATATAAAAAGCACTAAGATGTGTTAGGGACACCAGATGTATTTGAAAAGACCTGCTCATTGCTCAGTCAAGTTCCCATTCCAGCTGTGCACTAAGTAAAACCAGGGGGCTGGCAGTTTGGAATGGACACTTAGAGTCACCTCCACAAAAAATGACCTCGGAAAATTTAAATACAGTACCTGTTTCCCAAATGAAAGAATCTGTCCTTGCACTGTGGAGAAGAATTATTTCTTTTCATTGTCATAAGCTTTATTTACTGCCTTCT
>JANHGB010051284.1:0-27753 GCA_026283785.1 Coracopsis vasa
ACACAGCCTGGTGTCATCGGCAAACTTGCTGAGGGTGCACTCAATCCCACTGTCCATGTCACTGACAACGATGTTGAACAAGATTGATCCCAACACCAACCCCAGAAGGACACCACTCGTTACTGGTCTCCAATTGGACATTGAACCGTTGACTGCAACTCTGTGTGCGGCCATCCAGCCGGTTCTTTATCCACTGAGTGGTCCATCCATCAAAAGCTTTGAACAAGTCCAGGTAGGTGCCATCAATTGCTCTGCCTTTACTTATCAGTTCTGTAGCCTCATCATAGAAGGCCATGATTTGCCCTTAGTGAAGCCGTGCTGGCTGTCACCAACCACTTCATTGTTTTTCATGTGCTTTAGCATGGTTTCCAGGAGAATCTACTCCAAGATTATGTCAGGCACAGAAGTGAGACTGACTGGTCTGTAATTCACCTTTGTGAGTCGATGAGATTATGTTAATTACTAATCAAATATCAAATGTCTTTTGTACCAAGGAGAAAACACCCTCCCCTTGAATACCCCGAGTAGCTACAGAATCTTCTGGGATTCAGGCATGGTCAAAACTTAAAGTCTGATTTTTTTCCAATTTTTTTATTATATGTCAAATTTTCAAATAGAAGGCAACATGCTACACACGTGATGACAACCAAACAACGCATTTTTCACAGAAATAGATGTTTGGTAATCTCCATGTGTCTAAATATCAGTCAGAGCAAAGGCTGGTTAAGTAATGGTAGTACTGGTAGTGACTGTGGGTGTCTTGTGCATATCTCAAATCAACAATGACAGAGGCAGTATAAAAGCAATTTATGAACCAGAGTCCTCTTGGGAACTACATTTCAAGCCATAATTTCATCTAAACTGTTTATCATCTGCTTTTATTTAATTTATGAAGTGTCAAAAATTTTCTTTGACATTAGGCTTGTTATTGTCTTTTGATTTATATATTAAAGTAAGGCATAGTAAATACAAAGATTGCTTAGTGGTTTTGTGTTTGAAAAAATATTGGAAACATTTGATACAGTGGTAAAATCATTCATACAGTAGGTAAAAATTAAGAAACTAAAGTGATGAACTTTTAAATAGCTTAGGATAGAAAAAACATGAACTGTAAGAATTTTTACAGACCCATCTTGCAAATATAGATGATTATGCAGTGAGGAGATCCATGACCATATACGTGCAAACAAATAGCTGGGCATAGTTTTCAGACCTGGGAATGCAAAATATTCTGTGGTAGGTGTGTATGAAGGCATAAATCCACATACTCAGAAATGCCTGGGTGGACCTCTCCGTGTGTTTGGTATTTATTCAGCTTGACCGGTGGCTATCTGCATTCTCTTATCTGTAACGGTTTGGTTTTAATAACAACTGAAGTATTCCTGAAATCTTAAATATACAGTGTGAAAAAAATCTCAGGATGAAATTTCTTAATACTACGCAGAGATCTGTCAGTGCATGCACCAGCTCCCATCCTGGGAAAGTCGGGATGGCAGAATCATTGGAGAGGTGGCTCTGTTTTCTGGCTGGGAATGGGCCAGAAGAAAGCAATCCCCCTGTGAACAGAAGATTATTGAATGAAAGGTGCAAGTGGCAGCCTTAGATAGCAGAGTGTGGTGGGACACAGCAGATACATGACAACTGGGGAGGCAAAGTGCTGAACTAACACAAAACCCGTCAGGGTGAGTCTACTTTCCCCAAACAGAAGATGTCAAAACAACATGTAATCGCAAGTACAAGCCAAGCTCCCATGTATGAGATTTCCCATATAACTACATTTTTCTAGGTATATACTGTGATTGCCCTTGAACGCTGGTACATAAAGAAGTGTATAAACACCTTTGGAATTTAGCAATTCAATAACTGAAATATCAATTACAGATCTGGAAGGGGTAAACTCTCTTGTTGCCCCCTTCCTTCACAATGCTTAGCATGAACTAAGGCACTTCTTGATCAAAAACTTTCCTGTGGAGGATGGAGGAGACTCATCCTGAGGATATGAAAGGAACAACTGGCTGCAGGTCTCCATAAACAGAAACACTTCATCTTGGGTGACGGGAGGAGCATGTGGAAGGACTTAACACTTGTCAAGACCGTCGTCATGCAGTATGGGCATTTTGGGTAGTGATTCACCAATAGCTTTCCTGGTACTACTGGGAGAGCTGCCACACATAGACTCAGTG
This sequence comes from Coracopsis vasa, assembly GCA_026283785.1. NCBI lineage: Eukaryota > Metazoa > Chordata > Aves > Psittaciformes > Psittacidae > Coracopsis > Coracopsis vasa. The sequence goes on from JANHGB010051284.1 coordinate 2,184, forward strand.
TAGGACAACAGACTTGCATAGTACAGAAATGTCTGACTGAAATGGGGGAGCAGAACACGAGCATTCAGGAGCATCTCATACTACATGTTCAGCCCATCTTTTTTTGAATATTCAAGCACCTGTTTTCTACATTTTTTTTGGCCAAGAGTTTTTTGTCTTGGCGTGCTTTTCCTACAGATGTATAACCCACATGTACAAGAAAAGGAGTGTAAAGAACAGCCAAACAATGAACTTAGTTTTAGTACCATCTGTAACCATTATGAGTAAAGTTCATAAAACACCAGAAGGACTGATATTTAACACTTATGCAAACTGGGATGTAAGTGGAAAATTATGGTCAGCTGTCCAATATTAGTGCAGTAACACAGAATTTACCTGGTTTTTATTTTCACTTTCTGGCTGTGAAGTGTATCTTGCAGATATCAAGTGGAGGAAACCTGTGTTTAAGATCTTGCTTTTCTTTTCTTAGTGTTTGAACATCCTGCATGTAAAAGGAATGCCCATGTTGATGCAGCAAGTGTATATAGTATACACTTAACATATATGTAAATAATTCCATTAACTTCATAGTTTTAAAGTAGACACAGGTTTTGTCACTTCATACTGTAGGTTTACTGGTCTTCAGCCTACATGAAATTACATTTGAATATTTACTCATTGGCATCCTTGAAATCTAGACTGATTTTAGGCTTGGACCCCCTGTGAGTAAATCTCTGGGAGGACTCATAGATGGAAGAATTGCTAATCAGCAAGATTAACAGCTACAATAGACTGAGAATGCAAGTTTTTTTTTTATTATATTTTATACTTGCCTTGCATGTTTCAACTTATCTCTGTTCTTTTTATTTGTGAAAGGAGGCTCTCCAGGAACTGGGAGATATTCACTCGCACCCTGTGAATGAAACTGGTCTGAAAACTCATAAAGTCTGACGGGTTTGTGTAGCTCCTAAAGCCTCCAACCCTGTAAAAGCACATTTTTAATGAATTTGCTGGATCCAGCAGGTTGTGTTCATTTAGAAAAGGAGAAATCCACTAAACCACTGTAGCACCAACAATTCAATTTCATTTGCTTAATAGGAAATGAGAGTTTTGACAAATAGGTGTTGAATTTTTTTTATTTCAGTATTTTTTTTTTAAGATGCATAAAACCTACCTTTCCACATGGCTTTTAGGGTCTTTCTAAATGATGCAGTTCTTTTTCAGAAGTAGGGAAAAGATGCAAGAGGCTTATTTGTTTATTTGCAATCCAAAGAGGTTTAGAGTATAAATGATAGAAGTTGTGGCTCTGCTTAGAAAATTTCTCTTTTCCCTTTTTTGCAGGTTCCACAGTTCTGCATTGCACTTGCAAAGAAACTTCTCTTGAGGCATTTATGATTGTTATTCCTTTAACCTGAGCCTGTGAAAAAAACCAAACCCAAACCCACTTGAAGACAAAGAAGTGACTTTCCAGCCAAAGAGATTATAGTTTTTTTTTCCTCCATGAAGAAAAAGATGTTTCACATTAAACTTTATATGAATGTTAACATCTATAAACAGACATTAGTGTCCTTTACTCAGCTCTCTAGCTGGATGCCTGCATTAGAGATGTAAATCTCTTGAAAATATGTATCAAGCCCTAAATTTTCAATTAGCTTTTCAGGAGAATTTAATCTAGCAGACATGATAACAGGTCTTAATCTGGTCTCATAACAGTCGTACAGTACATTCATACTTGACAGTACTGGAAGTAACTCCTCATTTTTGCCAGAGATAGACTGGAATCAGACCCCCATATTTTAAAAATCGATTTGTTAAAATTGATCACCCTAGATAAAACCAGCCTGAACTGAATCAGTACTTCTGGCCTTTAGAAGTCTGGTAAAACTGCAGTCGTAAAGTGTTACTGATGAGTGCACACACACATAATTGTATTTGATGCACGTTATGAATGACAGAAGTGAGAAAAACCACTCCTTACTTTTCAGTTTTTAATGAGGTCTGATGTAATGTAGGGTTTTTTTCTCACTGCTGTTAAAGATCTGTGAATATCGTCTTTGGCAAGCATGCTACTTCAGGCAGGAGCCCGCAGTACAAAGGGGAAAAGTATGGCATCAGGCTTTCACCAGAGAATTAAAGGCACAGTATTAAGTGCCGAAGTCATAAATATGTATTGTCTTTAATAGGAAGGTACACCACACAAGATATCCTTTCAGTACATTTGGAGAAAATACTCTTTGCAGTTGAAGAAATACATATTATAGCATTTGTAAAATCGCTGCTATTGACTATAAATTGAAACAGTGAACGCAGAACAGAGCAGCAAATGCTTTGTGGAAATTAATCAGAACACCATTAAATAGAAGTATTAAATCATAAACAACTTACAAGTCAAAATTTTCATAGCTCAAAAATTTTCCTTTACAAAATGCTGACCTGAGAGTTTTGACAAGTTTAATAGAAAAATATAGGTTTTGCTGGTTCTTTGTAAAAACTTAGGAAAATAGTTTCATTTGTAAAACCCAAAACCTTTACAAGCTATTTTATTTTATTAAAAACTTCTAGATTCCCTTTGTTCTGGTTTTTCCTCAGGTTTTCAAATTCATACAAATCCACAGGTTAGAATTTTAGTCTGTTACTAAGGCGACTACTAATAAAATGGATTCATTAGCTCCTTAATTTTGCCATGGGGTTTTTATCCCTTCATCGACTACTTTTATTTAGGTGGTCTCCCAGAGCTGTGTCTTTTCCATCTTGTCACCATCAAACCAGCAAAAGGACCAGAAAGCTGAACTGCTGCAGCTCAGTGTGTGATCTTAATGTGTCTGCAAACAACAAGAAGAGAAGCACAGTTTTCTCCAGAGTACTATTTGGTGTTGAAATGATTTAGGTCTGGAAAATCAATCTGGTCATCCTTCTGGACAATTTCTGAAACAAATATTTAGCAAGATTTATAGTGTTGTACATATGCAGGCCAAAGGATTCCACTGGAAGGCAGATTTTTGCAATACCATATAGTCGACTACTCAATAAGATGTTTTATTGTTCTGTTTTTTTTTTTTCCTGGGTAGTAAATACAATTCTGCAACATGTTTTAGGGCCATATAAATATAACGAATCATTCAGCTTTTCATTTCTTCTGTAACTAGATGATTTTATGTTATCCTGTTTATGGAATAGATACAAAAACACTGGAGGCCTTTAGATGAAAGCAAACAAACAAAAACCTAAATGAAACACCTCCCCTTACATGCACTTTAATTACTGAAATTTCATTTTCAGCTTAGTCATTTGAACCCATTAAAGTGTAGACTTTTCAGAAATGCCTAAATAACATAAGTTCAAGTGAAACCTTAACGCATAAATATAATGTGAAAACAGGGTGCAAGAATGAAAATCATTACGGTTGTTTTTAACATAATAAGGCTATTTGCTTGTTAATCATTCTCTTAGTTTATTCCAACCACATAGTCTAGGAATATTGTCGCACAGCATACCCCCTGACACATTTTCTCTATGCAAGCGCCATTGGAAAACCTTAACACTTATGCATGAGATGAGCGAAAAAATACATGCAGGCATGTGCAGCCAGGAGAGCCAGGCAAGCAGTGCTGGTTAGCATGGCCCGTGCTAGTGGACTATCAGTGCACCTGTATCCAGAGATATCTGGAGTTTCCAGTCAAGAATGTATCTGGAGACTCTTACAAGGAAATCCTGCCAAGTTTCTGTGTGTAAAGCAAGGTGATGTTATTTTCAAACCACAAACCTGGGACTTCTTGCAGCAGCATCTTTTATGGCTGCAAAATATTCAGGTGCTCTGCATTCAGCTTCCTCTGATAAGCTCTGTGGGCACTGGAGAAGTCCCATGCATCAGAGCTAGTTTTGAAAGCCCTGAAAGCTATCCTTATCCCTGTTGAGGTCATCACTGCCTCTCCCTTCAAGGACAAACTCCAGCATGACACTAAGACTCCTCTGCTGCCTCTGACTGTGATGCTAAAGCCTTGTTGCCTCACAAGTGACGGTCCACCTCAGGAGCAATCTCAGATTAGACTGAAACATGGGTTTATAATCAATGGCAATCTGACAGGGAGAAAGGAGTGCAAACTCCTCCTACCTGGGCAGTGTTGTAAGCAAGTATTTTATCGCTACGAGTAGATTTTCTATTAATTTATAGAAAACTTTTCGTGTTTTCTATACACTACACATTGGAAAGTACTCAGAATTTCAAAGGTAAAAGTGAACAGGAGACAGTCCTGGCAAAATTAAGATGTACCTGCATCCAGACACCAAATGACTTCTCCATTCTCTGTACTTTGACAACAGCAGTGAAGTCAGTCAGAGGCCAAGACACCAGGCTTTTGACAGCACACAGAAGAGACATGAAAACGTCTGCTATAGTTATAGCAGGCCAAAAATTAGTTTTGAAGCCAGAGACATTAGCTATTTCATCTGATCCACAAGCATCTGGTTAAAACAAGCTGCATCAAAGCAGGTTTATTCTTCCTGCTCTAAGCCTAGTGCTTTAGTTTTAAGAAAATAAGATTAAACAAAGAAAGGGAAGAGAAGCAAAATTTCTTTGAAAAAAAACCTGGGCTTCACACATATCAATTCTTGAAACTTTTGTTAACTACAGAAGAGACCAAATGATTTTTGTGTCTTTCTGTAACTTAGAATCACTCCTCAGTCTACGTATGGTGTGAAAAAAAAGTGATCCCCAGATTTGAATATGCTATTTTTTGTTTTCATTGAACATTTTCTTGTTATTATCTCATATGACACAAGGCCAAAAGGTCTTTTTAGTTAATCTTATTGATGTTTTTATCAGCATCTTTCTATGATCTCTTAATAACATAAAGAATCTTGCCAGTTCCTCTTCATATGAGAGTTTTCCTGCAAACAGCAATACTTAGTATTGTTAACGAACCCATTCTAATTCTTCAATAGCCTTTACAAGTGTGGTGAACACTACTGCACAGGTACCTGCTGAATGTCATAACTGTAACTGTTATCTTAGAAAAGTCCGTGCTCTCTTCTAACCCATTATGTATCTATCCAAGCAGTGTTTATCCTTTTGACCACATTGGCTCAGCTGGAACATTTTTTACACAATACCATCCTTTCCTGTTTTAATTATGATGAGCTGATAATCCTAAAACATGGAAGAATCAGCTGAATTTTTCACTTCACAGTCAATAGAAAAGTTTTTCCTAGGTTCTATCTTCATCTTTTTGCAATTGATTGCAGAATTAACTAAAGGTAGTGAGAAAACCTTTGCCTTTGAGCAAGAAAATCCACTTATTCATATTGGAATAGTAACAATTTGGAAATTTTCTTTGATCCATCTCTGTCTTAGAGCACTCAACAGCTGTCTATCTCCCTGTAGCCGGTCAAATACCAAGCAATACATCTTCTTGGTGTTTTTTCTTGATTATCATGACCAACCATATTTTTTTCTGTAATTATTTCATCAAGAGTACAACTGAAGGTGAATAAATTGAGTCTTGATTTTTGATAATGATGGTTATTCTCCTCCAGCATGGATCTGAGACATAAATTTGTCTTCCTTTGTCACCAAGAGAAACTCTGGAAATTCACTGGAGAGATTCACTGGAGCCATTTGTCAAACACTTCTATTACTTCCTACTCAGCTACATCTGTTTCTCCTGATCCACATCCACAAATTGCTCTGGGGAAATTCTTCATCAGTTGAACCTTTCTGTTTGGAAGTACTGTGCTTATCCAACATTTTTGTCAACTTAAATATCCCTAGTTGGTGCATGGAAATAGAACAAGCTATTGTTAATTTTTATACTAATTGTGTTATTAAATTTCCTTTGTTTACCTGTCAATTTTGAAAGCAGATTTTTGCCTTTCTATGGTGAAATAGTATTATTCTGTTACAATGATTTCTGTTCTGCCTCTGTTTCTCTTTTTTTGTGACTTTTCCTGAATTAATGCAACAATTGACTGAAGGCAAGAAATCAAGTCTACAGGTTTTCCTTTGCCATTCTGTTTCTATGAATAATAATTTTTCAGTTATTTTCTGCTTTCAGTATTGCTTATTTTCAGTTATACACGTCAGTAGGTTACAGCCTAGTAACTGGGTAGCTTAACACTGAATAATGCCACTCAACTACAGTGGGAATGTATACTGTCCTCTTTTGTAAAATTGATATGGCCATATGGGTGCAGAACTATTTGTATAAACACAAGTTACACCAAAAGACATTAAAATACATTCTGAAGATGTAAGACATATACATTCAGGCTCTTTTACAACAGAGTGTATGAGCAGGCGCTTAATATTAAGTCAATGGTTTTTAAGTGTGTGCTTCTCCTCTAGTGCTATCGGAACCTCAGTAGTGTTTTGTTGCAATCGATAGTTAATTTTCAAAGATTAATTTGACTGAGGTCATCAGAAGCTGCATATGGTCAGAGGGTACTAGGGTAGAAAAACTAATTCCCACTAAGTGAAGAGGATCAGTTTGCTTTACTAGCTATGGCTGAGGAATGCCAGAATTTGGAGAAAATAGGTTTGTTTTTTCCTTGAAATACTCTTCTGAAAATGATATAACTGATTCATGCTGACAGCGGACAAGTAACCTAATTTGTAGTTGAACTTCAGTGTCATATATACATATTGCTATATTTTATAGCTTGTTTTTAAAGTGCTTATAGTAGAAGAGTTGAAAAGGAAAACCATGCATATAGATTGCGGCAGTTGGTCAGAAAGCAGTCATGTGATCGGTAATTTTCTAGGGAGACCTGAAGGGGGCAAGTTTCATTTATGTGATCTAAATCCACCGGTCACATTCAGGGGGGATTAACATCTGTTAAAAGTATTATGTTTATCATGCAGGTGTTTCAATATTTGTATTTATTACGTGTTGCAGTAACAGTCTCTGAGAAAACATTCATATAACAATCTGGTTGTTTTATTGTCTGAATCTGTCAGGACAGTCATTTTGTTACTCCAACATTGTGATCCCCTTGCAAGCTGTAAACTATTTAATGAAGTGAGTATATGGAGAAAGATGACAGACTTTCAAACTTTTGGAAGACAGTTTTACATCAGAGACATTAGTTTTTGCACTTGGGATTGTTCATAATACATGTATGGCAAAAATGTTGAATTAGATTGAACATTTCCAGAATTCCAAAGTATTCCCCTGTGCAGTTCTATATTTGACATTGCTTTCATTTTATCAATAAACAATGCACTTAGATTCCAATATTAACAGAAATAAATATTCCATGAAGTACCTCATCGAAATTGTAATTATATATCACTTTGAAGAGCTTTGCTTCATGTGTCTACAATGCTGTTATTGCTCAAAAAGTAACTCTGCAGATAGAGTGACTTGTAGGAAAACTGTTGCCTGGTTTTTCTTTCTAAAGATAAAATTTAAAAGCTAAACATCTGCTGATTTGCATTGCAGTGTAATGTGACACTGCCAGTACCACAGACAAAACAGCTATGTTAAAAATGTAAGGTTGCAAAATCAAGTGCTCCAAAGCATGAAGAAAAACAGCAGTTTAGGTCACCTGTGTGATCTTTATTTGGCTCCCTTGAATGATTACATTATGATTCAGTCTTTATTATAGTATCATGGATGTTTTTGTTCACAGGACCTCTTGAATCTGATCCAACTCATACTGGAGCTAATGGACATATTTTCATTGACTTCAGTGAATTTCAGGCTGGGTTCTAAATGGCCATTTTTTTTTCTCTTATTTAACTCATATTTCTTGAAATAACGTAGGTGTATATAATGACGAAGTTTATCCTGTAAGTAAGACAAGATCCTTGTCCTGAACAATTTACAAAGGCCCTGTTCATATAATTAGCCGGAGGTGATTGGCTCTCTATGCCTAAATGGATCACTATTTCATTTTGATTAATCTGCAAAAATGTCTGTTTATTTTTACATGGAGTTCATTGCTGTACCAAAAAGGAAAAAAAAAAAAGAAAAAATAGACACTAAGGTAGATTTTATTTTATTTCATTTTTTTTTTAAGGAAATAATTTATACCAAGGACAAAGACAACACAGTTCAGATGTAAAAGGGTGCACAGTGGTGATAGATTATGGAAAAGGTAGGAAGCAGACCTGAAGGAACAGATTAACTTTTTTTTTTAACATTTGAAGACCAATAGATTATACAAATTATAGTGATTACTGTAGAAAGATAATTTTCAATAATAAATGTCTAGCCAAAAATGGTAGTTAGTAGGGGTAAGATCAGTCATGAAAAGGCAGAGTTACTGTGAAAGAGTGAGATGGAATGAGTTGTACCAGCCAACTTGTCCTTATGTTGGTCTTAAACTTGGCCAGGCATTAGCTGCAATTATATGACTCGTCTCAAATTATTAGAAAAAAACACAGCTTCCTAGAACAAGCTTCCATTTCCCCCTCCCATCTTGATGTACAAGGAGAACTAAGATGATTTAGTGTATCACCATCTTTCTACAACACATCCCCTCATATTCTTGTTCAGATGGTTTGTATCTATTTCTATTGTGGCCTTCAGAAAAGCAGGATCACACCCAATTTATTTTATATTTTCCATTGACAATTTAACTTACTGCATGTCCTCATTCAGTAGAACTCTTTCCTGATCATTGATGTCTTCTAACCATATCAACAGCAGCAGTATTCGTTGTTTTAACGTTTCTATTTATTGATCCTGCTGTCAAAAGAATGTGACTGAAATGTTTATATGTACTATGTACATATAATTTTATTCTTTCTTTTGGCCTTCTGAATTAATAACATCTGTTGCCACTGATGGAAAATATCCTCTGGGCCACAGAGGAATTGCAGTCACATGTTGCTGCTGGAACAGCCTGTGTGAATCAGCAGTAAGATAGACTCATCACTCTGCACCTAACAGATATAACATCAAAATGGAGCCAAGACATTCCTGTCCAAAGTGGGAGGTAACAGTCTATCCTCTAGCTTGAAAAGAGAAGCCTCAAACCATTTTCTGAGTGCTTGCAACCTAACAGGCAGAGCTTATTTAGTCTGACCCAATGCAAGTTTCACATTTTCATCAGAGCTTTACTTTTTTTTTTAATATAAGAAATAAAGTGGCCCATAAGTTAACTGTAAGAACAACAAGTTCACGAATATAGAGTGCACAGCACAAGAGGTCCCTGAATCCTTGTGTTCTTTGATTCTGAAGGATGGTTTTGGAATACTTTTCAGCAGTTTTCATTTGCGTCAGGTCTAAAATTTCAAAGACCTATAAAATACCACACATTATCAATGTGATACATTGTATGAATGTCATTACCTGATGAGGCTGCAGGAAGTAATGAGCAAAATACTACCTTTCACGATGCTGATGCAGGAGAATTAAAAATAAAATTTTGGTTTTCAAAGGAGCGAAATTTCTACACTTTTGGAAAAATGATCCTGGATCTTTCATATATTCTATCTAGAATTACAGTCTCGAGTACCAAATAAGTAATACCGTCTCTTACTCAAAGTAGTGCTATTCTAAATACAGTCAACATTGATCTTGATGCACACTAAAGGTTAATTTAGCAACCAGCTGTTTTGTTTTATGTTTGTCCAGTGCCTAGCACACTTACAACTGGAGCGGGTGGCCAGGTCACCTACTCAGGTAAGCCCTGCATACTTATTTAAACCTCTTAGTCTGATAACTAGTAGAAACATAATAAATATTTATCATTTTGGTTGGTTTTGTTTTTTTTGCAAGACCTATGGTGAAAAGCCGTGTTGAGGGAAGTCTGTGGCAGACTGGACCTTTGAGTCTTATGTCTACAGTGTAGACAACTTTTTGTGCAAACTAGCTCATATAGATCATAGATGACCAATAAGAGGAAATAGATTTATTTTTATATATATATAAGATTTAATTTATAAAAAGTCTCTATGTGCAAAGCTTTACATGTGTTACATTACTTAACAAAATCAGTAAATATTATGGTCTCCAAAAATTCCAATGAATGATTTACCTAGTGTCTTCCAACCCTATATGTGCAGCAACTCTATCTATGCCATTTGGATGCACTTGTGTAAATAAAGTTTTTTGTTTCACTTGGTATATATAATAATTTTTAGTTAATTCTGTAATTAGGTTTTTTTATATACTCTTCATTTATCTCTTTTTCTATCTTTCTGCTGTATTTACCTCAAATGCAACCACTCTGGGTAGAGAAACTCCAGAATGTATAAAATAAAACTTAAAAAAATTCCTGAATTTTATTAAGCCAAATTGTTACATTAGATTCTGTGAGTCACAATACCTAACTTTTTGCGATATCGTTTATATTGCAGAGAAAGAAAGGTTCTAAGAATATAAAAATCCAATTGAGTCTCTGAGTCAACGTCGCAAAACTAGCTTGTATCCCATGAGTGTTTGGCTTTGGTTCTTTGCATACTTGCACTGATTTGCCCTTGCTATTATCTATTGAGCCATATCATAGCAACATATTTTGCATGGTAGTAAATTATCACAAATGGAGAGATGCAATGTATGGCTAAAAATAATGCCCACGTTTTGCACAGCTGTAGAGTTTTAACCGAAATCTTAGGCAGCTCTTCAGAAAGTCACAGCATCTGACATGTAAGGTGCTATCTACCTTTGTTTTCAGTGGGAGTTGAGCACATACAGTCCTCCAGAGAACTGACACCTACAAAGGATATTCTACAAGTCAAGTAACTGACATATGATAGTATGGTTCATCCAATAAGGAATGGATTGTTTAAAACAGACAAAGTGGAGTGAATAACTAGCTATCAGAGACAGTTTTGACATAGAGCCATAAAGTGGGAAGCGGCATGCCATTTTAGCAGGCATTAATGCAGCAGACAGACCTTCCTAATGATCTATAAATAAAACAGAAAAAATGTCTTCCTGGCTGAAGTGAATTATTGTTACCATTAAAGATGATAGCAGGACATGGGAGGAAAGGTAATGCTACTTCTTTAAAATGGAGTATTCCTCCCTCACAGTCGTTATTAACTTCAGCTAGAAACTGGAGTAACACAAACACACCCTTCTTCTGTCCAGGTTTGACATTACATCCACACAAAAGGAAAAGATAGCTCTTTTTTATCCCTGAAAAAATCCAGGCAGCCCTTGCAATACTTGCAGTTGCTTTTTCCCCAACACCAGCTGTAAATAGGAAAACTCGCCTACAAATATCCACCTGTAACATTACCTGCTTTCTAGTAGGAACTGAAGTTCCAGTGCATTAGGAGCAGCACAGACAAGGAGTTTCTATAATTTATTAGTCTTAAACAGCCAAATGACTGGCTGTTTGCTTTCTTGTTTTGGCTTAAAAATACATTTTTTAAATCATCTCAGCTGAAATAAGGAATTTAATGATATTATCACAGGTTAAGTCATGAGGTATCTAGTGCGTTCTCCTGATGAAATCAGGGTTATCCAAGAGACCAGACCAGGTTACTCTGGGTTTATCCATCTGGGCCTCAAAAAAACCCTTCAAGTATGGACACTGCACAAGTTCTTTGAGAAGTCTGCTCCAAAACACATGACTGCTTATGGCCATTGTGGGGTTTTGGATATGAGACAGAAATAATCTCATTGCCTTCCCTATTGCTAAGCAGTGGGATCAGGTTGTTATGAACAAATAGATCTATGATGCTGAGGATGACAAGTTTTTGAAAGCCTGTACAATTGGAATTTTCATCTAAACAGGTCTTTGTATGGGGCCACATTTATTTCTTTCTGTATCAGAGTGTGATAGGATTCTACTCTTCTATTAACTTTCAACTCACTTTGTATGTCATAAGAACAGTTGCTGAGATCTCTAGAACATGGAGAATAGCCATGTGTGACACTGCCTGCACCCATGTTGGTAAAGCACCACGGCTTGATCATGCATGGTAGAGAGAAGATTGGGGTGAATTTACTTTTGCTGACACTTCTTTTTTGTCATTAGCCCTCATTCAAGCACTGTGAAATCTACTGAAAACATTCCCTCTACTCCAACCCTTTCTGTCCCTTGTGTTTCTTTTCTCCCTTGTCTTTCCTAAAGAGCATATTTGCAGTTTAGGGATAGAGAAAAGGGAAGGGTGCTTGGTGGGTTTATGATACATGGTTCCTCTACTCCAAATTCCTCTCTTAGGACTTGGATTCAGAAACAGACTTATGTTTACATACTGTCAGTTATAGGCCAGAAACTCACACATAACAAAGATTTTTTTTATTTACTGGGTTAGCATTCCCTTCAGTACTTCAAAAACTTAAATAATAAGCCCATCTCTCTCTCTAGAGGTGTTTCAAAGGTGCCACTACATGATGCTCTGGGTACCAGCAGGTGCACCCTTAGGCACCAGCTGATGTCCTCTGTTGCTACATTCTCCTGGTTCATTATGTCACACAGTTGCTGAGTTTTCTGCCGGGTATACAACAGCTGTGCTGCTTGTTTAGTTTGAAAAAAGCCTGTTTTCACAGTGTTTATGCATGTACATTATTCTCTTCATTGTAATAAAATACAGAAAACTCAAAGTGCTTCATTTAAATAGATCAATATTCAAGCTCTTGGACTGGGTGTTTAAAAAAGATTGTTAAAATACTCCAATCATTTTCATATTTGTGGCTCTAAAATTTAATTTTATAATTCAAAATGCTATGGATTTTCTTAACTTGAAAAATATGGATAAAAAAAAATTCCATTTTCTTAGGCATGCTTTCTTAACCTAGAGATTAGTTCAGTAAATCATATGAAGTGCCCCTCAGCACTTTCCCAACATTTTACAGTGCTTCATTACTGTAGATAAATGTAGTTATAGTTCACATAATACGAACCCAGAATTCTTGTGCAGGTACTTAATTGAAGCGGATAAATTTTTACTCAGCAGTACTTTGTTCCTCCTAAATCTTTAGTAGTCCGTGGGTAATAATATAAGTGGTAGCAGTGTTAGGTAAACTTTTTTTAATGAAAAGGAAAAATACTGCAGTTTGTTTTGTGTTTTCAGTCTCTGACAACAAATGAAATGAAGGAGGCTTATATTCCAAGGAATTATAAAGGGTTAAAAAAACATAGATCTCCATAAAGAAACAACATTTGTAAGTTTTATGGTTAAATCAGCCATTGCTTTGCTGACCAATAAAATGGAAAATGTGTGCTTTTATAGGTTTATAAAAAAGGCAAACTCCAGTTGCATGAAAAATAACTTTCACCGATTGAGTACAGGTGGCGACTTGTTTAAACTCTGAAGATGTAAAGGCTTAGTATGTATGACTGAAAAAGGGAACATGGCACAATAAAAAGTCTTCCTTTCTTTACTCATCAATCCTTTGGGTATTCCATGTCAAATAAATGTTACAACAATTTACAGTAAAAGTATACAGTGGAAGTGCCAACGTTAACACTTCTTAGGATTGGACAGGGTCCAAATTTTTCACACCAATATTTAATGTGAAGTAAAATGTCTTTTCCATTGGAAGTGTCAGCTGTAACATGCTTTCCTATATTTGGCAACATGCTCATGTGAAGTATAAAGTCAAATGCACATGATGTTCTTTTTATTTCAACCATGATAAATTGTGTTCATTTGTTTAAGTGCAAGTGGCAGTTTTAGTGTTCCTACTATAAATTTTGGTTAGCTTCTATTGACATGCTGTATTAAACTTAAGAAAAACAAATTACACTTCACCCATTTTAATTGACTAAATGTGTCAAAAACACAATAAGTATAACACGAAGGGTCAGAGTCTCAGACTTCACCATAATGGGTGTCATGGCAAGGATCCAGCTTTTTGTACATTTCATTTTTCATAAAGTTTTAGTATGAGGCATACATTTACCATTCACTTCCACTTCAGATTTGTAGCTTAAAAAAAATATCTCGTGTTCTGTTCCCATTGCACTCACTCGTAATATTGGTAAAAGTTCCTCTTTTTTTTTTTTTTAAGGTGATAGTACTGATGAATATTGATGATCCGCTGTAAACATAAGATTTCAAAATTGGCTTTGGTATTTGAAAGAATGAATTCATGATTTATGTGGTACAAATGGATTTGTGTCAAAACCCATGCCCGAGACCATGGTTAAGAATCCCTGAGACCACTTTTCTAAGTAGACAAGCGTGGCTGAGTGCCAGATGAAACTTGGCATGCCTTATTCCCAGAGGATTTGAATGGAGCTTGTCACTTTTAATGCACACATTTCATGCTAAAGAATTGATGTCTATTTTTATCTTTTGGAAATCTTTACCTGTTTTCTGGATTTTAACAAGCGAAACTTAAGGAAAACCACTAAGAGATGTTATGAGTACTGGCAAAATGCCCCTAAGCACTGAAATACCTTGATGGAGTTCAAGCCATTTGAAAGTCTCAGTGTGGATTCATTCTTATGAATTGTGAACAAAAGATCAGCACTTGTTATAAGTGCCACAATGTTTTTAATTCTGCTCTGATTGGTGCACAAGCCTGCACCCACTGGAAGGCTTTTGTTCTCAGCTGAACCTCTGTCCGGCAAGATGTAGCAAGGTGGACTAGTCTGAGAGCACATAGGACTTTCTGCAAAGTTTATTGCACTCATGGGTTTCCAGCAAATCCTTTCAACTATGTTCATCTTCCGATGAGCATCATGAAGAGGATGTTATGTGCTGCCTGATATCGACAGGCCAAACTCGCACAAACAGCACGATTCCCCTACTTTGTATATCTGCAGCTTGTGTCCTTCCATGACGGCTAATAGTGGCAGGCAAAGCCTTTGCCTGCTCCTGCTTGCTCTACTTTGTATCACTGCTGTGGTGCAATGATGATCCTCTGACCTGTGTGACAACAAAGCCTGATGCTAATGCTAGCGGTAAAACAGATGGATTGAGATGTACATTGGCATTATGCAAAAGTAGAAAACAAAATTTTCAGCTACAACAGGTGTGTTTTTAGCCTGACATGTTTCCCCACTTTTGGGAAATTTGATAAGACATATGAACTTGTCAAGAAAGAATGAAGAGGAGCCTGACAATCTGGTTAAACCTAATGGGAGCTGTATGGAGGCAGTTCAGTTGCTTTCTACATCCCTTCAGAGGGGTAGCAGGTGGAAGTGGGTCCATCACCCTGAGAGTGGTGCTGGTCTGAGCCCTGCTACGGCACAGAAATGAGGAGGAGTGCTGGTCTGGCAGCCTGATTGCTTCAAGGGTGGCTGTGCAGGCGTGTGCTTTGAGCAAGGGGCTCGAAGAGGAGTCCAGAAGGGACCTGAGCCTTCAGCCCATGGTGACATCCATGTCCAAATCCTGCTGGAGGATTTCCATTGAGGGGACTGGGCCTCTTCACTGTGAAACAGTGATTTATTCTCATATTTGCAGCTTTCTCCACTTGTGCTAAACAGTGTTCCTTTACTCACACGTTTCTCAGTTGTATCGCATTGTAGGCACTTCCACAACAGGTAGGTTAGCATGCACAGAATATGTATAGAATATTTCTTTTCTTTTGAATTTCTGATGCAAAAGATTGCTCTTTTATTCAGAGGGATTCTGCTGTATCCACCTAACTAGAAAGTGTTAATGCAGGTGTCTTCTGTTTCAAGGCAAATTTTATTTGCTTTTTGGGGTTTTATGATGCTGTCACAACTTAAGCAACTGGTTTCATAGAGGTATTTTTAGCTACCAGAGAAGGCTATGCATTCCTCAAGACTGAAAATACATCAGCTGGGATCATATATATACACCATCCCAAAGGGAACTTAAAACTTTCTTCATGAATGACAAAAGCTCCCCAGAAGTTATAGTTCAGTAGGCAGCAAACCCAGCTGTGTGGTTATTGTCAACAGAACAGGTTGTGCTGTCTGTAGCTCCATTTTCATGCCACTTTCAATGCAGAATAACCGAATATGGTGTTTTCAATATGAATTTGCCAAACCAAATGCATAGAATTATTATTATTTTTTCCTTTCATGGTCTATTTATTTATTTATTTATTTTTTAAAAAACCCCTAACGCTGGTGGAATATTTCTCTTTTGAGAATTTCCTCTACCAAGGAGAAAAATAAAAGGTTACTGAGAAGCTCTCCTGTACCCAGCCCACACAACTTTATAATTTGGAAAAGAATATTCCATCTGCTGTTCAGAAAGTGCCTTTTACTGGATCTCTGCTGGTATACCTAAACTGGCCAAGCTAAACACATTGAATACTTTCTACCTGAGCAACAGCATCAAAGAAACCCTATCTGCCCTTAACACTAACCCCCCTTAGAGTTTAACAGCTAATTTGCTGAGTATTTTGTTGGGGCTGAGTGTGCTCAAGGTTGGAGCTGGCATGCTGACAGGTTTCCTTGGAACTGCAAATTCTGGCTGTTGTAGGACAACGTGATGCTGAGCATGGGGACTGGAAGCAGAGACTACCTCACTAGCTTTCCTTCCGTTCACACTGAGGCAGCATAAAGGGAAAAAAGGAGAAATTCACTGTAAAGAAAGGGATCTGGATTTCACAGATGGCAAAGGTGGAGGGGCCAGGACTGGGAGCTGATGCTGTAAATAAACCCCCCCTTTTTTTTTTTTTTTACTATATAACTAAAAATTATTTAATAAAGCGCACACCAAAAAAACCCACAAAATAATGATTTACACAGGGCAGTAGAATTCCGGTGATTCCTATCTTCTTGTGCGTCACCTTTAAGCCTTCCTCTAAAGTTTCCCTTTCATGTGTTTTACATTTTATTTTATTGTGGCTATATACAAATAAAATTTATCATTCATTGCCATAAGAAGATATAATATTATACAATTATACAATATATAATATTATGCAATTATAATGTCACAATAAATAATATGGAAATGAGTTTGTGGGAGGTATAGAAAGGAGCCCCAGGTACATGTGGCTGCAGCAGTCTTTCATCAATTTGACCAGAAGATTTCTATAGGGCAGAAAAATAATATTACCTGAAAGATCATCCTCATCTTACAGTAAGGAGACAATTCTGGGAATATCAGGAATAACTATTTTAGCTAAATGAATTTTCTGATCTAGAGGGTAATAGAGATGACAATGACTAAAATAAATATTATTTTCCCCAAAAAGAATCAGCTGACGCATATTTGTCTCAAAAAAAAAATTTGCTTTATTTCTGCATCTTAAATTTGAAAATAGAATTTGTATCCAATTTTGGCATTAATTATTTTTTATTATACTGAACTCTGAAAAGCTAGGCCTGGAAGCATAAATGGGATACTTTGATAGTTTTGGAAATCTTAGAAGTCCAATTTTATTTGTCCATTGAATGGAAAAATACTGTTTTTGGGGAAAATTGACAATATGTACACTATTATTTCCTTTGAAAAAGTCCTAGCTTTATGAAACTTTTAACAACAATGCTACTCCCCTTCAATAAAGTGCACTACTACAGAAAATGTGCTATCAGACTATGTCCACCAAGTGCTGGTGAGATGGACAGATTCACACAGTCCAACTCTGTCAGAGGAACACTGGTGTCTCAAAGGCTCAAAAATTATTTAGACAATTCAGTGTGGAAGAAACATGACAAAATCATATTTGCCACTGGAGTGCTCTCTGACAGCGATATTACAGACTTCTGCAGGTCTCCTCCACCCCAAGGTTAAAGGCAAACTTCAGCTGGTTTTGACTGAGATCAAAGTCCTGCTGTTTTTAATATAACCACATGACTAGATCATGTCTTCCACTATAACATTTTTGAAACCATTCTGTGTCGTTATCTAGGTGTTTTTAGGGCATCTCTTTCCTAAGTTGTCTCTAATACTCTGAGAAACACTCCACTTACTTCATTGTTATTTATCATGACTGCGAATCCATCTCACATTCATTCACCCTGCCATTCTTCTGCATTGTCTGTTAGAACAAAGTGTTTTTAATCACTGTCTGTTATTTAACAAATAATGTCAATCAACCTTGACATTCTTGTCAGTAATCCATACCAGTGCTTTAATGCTAAACCTTGTTCATCACAGAAAGGTATTTGCTAGCTCTTCAAACAATTATCAACTGTTTTCAACTGAGTCATTTTATCCTATATATCGTCTTTTTTTCTTTTTCTTTTTCTTTTTTGCTACATCTGGTGTAGCAAAGGCTTAAAGTGCCTTCACTCACATACACACACAAATGCTGCTCTGGCTGTAATTGAAAAAATAGCATCTTCATACACATTTCTTTGTGAGTGGAGAAATTATTTCTTATCGTATCTATCTGTTCTTGCCTGTTTTGGATCTTGTTATTGTGGGCCCAGAACTGACAATGTTAGCTACAGAATCATACATATATCTTTTCCTGCCAATAACATTCAATTATAAATTTGTATTCCCCAGAAACTAAATAAAGATCTCCATTCACCTAGGAAATATTCTCCCAAGTAATCAGTAAGAAATTCAGTAGATTTCTTATAGTCAGATATAGTAATTAATGATCTGTGGAACATTCTCCTGTTAGATCAGGTGTGTAACTCTATTTTGGTGTTGATTTTCTTTTCTCTTTTAATACATGGAATCAAAAGGTATGTTTACTTTTGACAGTCAACTCTGTATTTAAACACTGGATAAACTATACAAAATAAAGAATTTTTACTTCTACAATAACTACATAAAATTTTTTAAACTTAGAAAAATTACTGCCTTGCTCTCAGTAGAACGTGCATCATAGGAGTGTTAGAAACTAACTAGATGCCAAACATAAAAGGTGTCTATAGGAAGAAATATGAAAATTTCTTCAACTATAAGCTCTGAAGCAAATAAATAGAGGCTGCATATGGCATCACTGCACAGCAGAAACAGCTGCTTTCCTTTCTGGCTGCTGGAGAGATGCTATCCCCACTTCTGTTTAAAGTTGCTGATGCACTAAGGAATTTGTTCTATGGAAAGGGAAATGCAGGAATGCTGCTTACGTCCTCATGGCAGCACGGGCTCCAGCACCTCTGGAAATTTGTCAATAAAATATTATTGCAATGCACCTGCATGGACTTGACTGGATGAGTCAAGTGTTTTGGTGGATAGGAAGAGACTGCTCTGAATCCATCAGTGTCTTCTGATTTTCTGGGAGACTTTTTTTTTCCAATAAGCTTATACCACTAAAAACCCAAACACGGATCAACGGTAATGAATGATCTTCATTCACTCAAGTAGTCATCCTACAGTAGGAGCCACTTCATTATCTGTGAAGCATGAAAAGCTTTTACGAGTATTTATATTAAATTACTAAGTGGATTATTATAGAAAGAAGACAAGATTTTTCTTATTATGTGTGTTATGATTATCAATTTATAGAGTACTGCTGTAGTTGGCAGTGCTGAATATCATAGGTAGAGAATGCTCTTACTCCAAAGAATTAACTAATGAGCTGAAAATACGTTCCTTCTTGAAAGATTTGCCACATCAGGGAAATTAATGAAATTGGGTGGTATTTATTGCTGAAAGCAGACCAAGGTGAATTTAACAGGTTTGATAAGCTATGAATATGGGACAGCTGTAGGTATGGTTGGGCTAATACACAGATGTGCCTTGTGTTAGCGTTCACTGCAGATAGTTCCCATAAGATTGCCTGGAAAGTCCACCTCAGACCTTGCAGGCTGGAAGAATTTTTGCAGTTGGGGGATGTGTAAGTTAGGCTTAGTTACACCACATCCAGGAGCACACATGATAGGTTTTCCTATCCATCTGCCTAGGGTTGCTCTGCTCTGGGAAGAGTTAAGTGACATGTAGAGACACCAAAGCCTGCTCATTTGGGTATGGCTACTAGGCATTGCCCTGGGGAACTGGACATTGCAAATTTCTATGGAAAAACTGTATGTGCCATGCAATTGGCTCACAATTTCCAGATGTTCAACAGCCCAGTTGAGCTATTTTTTTTCAGGGTACCAGATGTCCAGAAAGCACAAACAAGCAGCCAAACTCTTCTTCAACTGAATAAAATTTCCAGACTGAAAATGAGGACTTGCCTACAGAATAAGCAAGTATGTTAGCCCTATGGTAGATATATCTTTGAGTACATATTAGATAGGGTGGTGACTTGGACTAGATGTGCAGGGGCTACAGGCTCTTTCTCTCACTGAAAGCTACCAAGGATCTGAAATCTTTCTGACAAAATCTGGCACAGTGCCACAAAATTTCAGTTTTGATAAACTGCTGTCTTTCTAGTAAAACATGGTTTCATTGGAAAATTCCTGACTCACTAGATTCATCTAAACAGATGCTGACAATATGGTTCAAACATACGGGATACATAGGAAGGCAGAGCAAATTTCAATTTGTATTTGGAGTCCAACCCTACACTAAGAAATGTGTAGCCTCACTCCTGAGCACCAGCAAAGCCTTGATGTGGGATTGGGGTCATGGTCATGGTCAGTTACAATTGAAATTCTTCCCAGAAGAAATTTGTAGGGGCCTCGGCGTAATTCTGCCATCACATTCTCACCTCTGCAGCATAAGCAAAGGTATTCAGCATGCGCCTTTTACCGTATCTGCCCGGGGCTGCAGACATGACAGTGTAGCTGGCAGAGTTGCAGGCCAGATGTATGCTTTCCTTTTGGGATATTTGGCAGAGGTTCAGTGATGTAACAGTGTACCGCCTTCTAAACCTTGATGCACATGACAGACCAAGACTAATGGTTTCCTTTAAATCTGGGGCTGAATACCATTGTTGGCTTTGAAAATTCCAAGAAATGTAATTTCAGTTTAGATCACTATAAATTTATAAGCTGTTGTACAGTGAAGGAGTAATCTCCCGGGAAATGAGCATAAACCTATTATATTTTCATTAACAATCTGTTTTCACCATTGACTTAATCCACATTTACTGTTGTGGAATTTGATTATACATTGTAAAGTACCATAAAACAGAATTAGGTATGTATCAAAGTATCCATTTTCCTGGTCATGTTGAATTACTCACTTCCTTGGTTTAAAACCTTGGGTCTTTTCTAACACAAACAAAGCTAGCCTGTGTGTTTGCCATCGTCCACCTGAAAAGCAACATAGCCATTCCTTTTTAAAATTATTTCTTTTTTTTTAAATTTCTTTCCATTAATGTCCCTTTTCTACAAAAAAAGAAAAGAGAATTAAAAAAAAAGGAAGGGAAAGGAAAATGGAAAGAAATATTTTAATACATTTAGTATATTAATTTGATTTGAAAGAATTTTTTTATGCTCTGCACCTTTCTTTTTATTTGATTGTATAATACTTAAACATGCAGACTTCCCCCCACAGCTCAAGCCTGCATAACAGAAAGAAGAAATACTAACCCATACAGCGCAACCCACTTCCTTGGGCTGGTTTTAGAGGTGTGATATGATCAGAGGTTGGGGGAGAAGCAGTTAGGAAGGCTTTAAAGTTGCCATGCATGTGTTTTGGAAAAAACCAGTATTGTAAGTCTGATGTGCATTTTTGTGTGACTATTGTCTGGATGATTGTTCTGAAATCTGGAGTTCTCTATCTTCACACAGTGATTGCTTCTGCATTTTGTGGATTAGACAAAATAGTCTTCCTTGTCTAGAGTCAAATAGTTTTTCTGCATTTAAAAATATTTATTTATTTTAAATTATGACTTCTGTTTAACAACTAAAGCAGGAAGTCAGCTACCTGAAAGTAAGTTCACTGATTGGAATTAAGTAAATCAAGTATGTTAAATTTTGCATAGTGCTCAGATAGTTGGCTGGTATTTTATAGCAGCTGCAGTTATGGAGGACTGACAAGAACTTCATGTCAGCATTACAGTTTTGCAAATCACATTACCAACTCAGTCAGCTGCACCAGTTTTATAACAAAAATCAGTTTAGATGACATTAATCACTATGTTTTAAATTTTGCTGAGGAGTCTGTGAAACACAGAATGACATCATTGTGTAGAATATTTTGCATCCACCAATGCACCAGGAGAGAAATTTGGGTTATACAGAATTGTGTAATTGCAGGGGAGAAATTTTATGCATGAAAGGCATTTTACCTTCTTTATTACTGTTGAAAATGGATCTAAAAATATCAGAAAAAGAAGCAAAAGGAGTTTTTCTTCATGTTCGCAAGTTTTCTATTTAGCAACTTTCTTTTACCTACTTTGATAACAACACTATGTATAAGCACAGAGAAAAAAGGGGAAAGGTCTTGGAAATTATATTGATAAACTACGTGTGGATCCCACAGCTGGCATAAAATATCTTGTTTGGGCTGTAAAAATATATTAGTATGTCATGTTATCTTCATAAATTCTTCCAACACATAAGGTGGGTAGTGTCCCCCTGAATCCCAAGACTCATTACCATTTCTGCTCGCTCCTACCATTCATCAGCTGCTTTGTCATACAGAGCAGGCACGCGGTTGGGGCTGGAGCATTACGATTCTGGAGGGGTAGATACTGAGTGAGTTATTAGCTGTGGCAGACAGCCCTGCTCCCAAACACTCCTGAGAAGGCTCTTCACTTAGGCAAGCAACAATTACGATGGCATTCCCAACCTGGAGACCTCCAGAAGGTTCTGAATATAGCCTGTGGGTTTTGGTTTTCCCTTTATGATGATTCTGATTAGACATTAATCATGATTTCCAGACCTTTCCAAAGTTCACCAAAGAAGTTCAAGCATTTAGGACATTCACAAATATTTGTATTGCACAAAAGCAACCTGACTTATATGTTATTCTGGTTTGTAAGAAAGCCATATATTCTATTTCTGTGTGAAAAGCTAGAATCTGAGACCCCAAGCAACTGAGAATTTGGGTCTCCAGCATAATGTGGGACAGAAATGAAACCTGTAAATTAACACATGAATTATACTGCTTTTTAGAGTTGTATGAGTTTAGAGGTATTGGAACATTTTCTCTTTCTTTTTTTTTTTGATTTTTTTGATGTGTTTCTCAAATGTGCACATTTTAAAATAGCTATATTTAAAATTATTTATTATCTTTTTGCTCTAATAATGAACATCTGATTTATTTAAAATAAAATTTTTACATTTTTCTCACTACTTGGAGGTAGGAGGAACAGAACATTTTTCCAGACAGCTGCTGCTGGATTAAAAATTAATTAGGTATTATTTAAAAGTGGTGTTGATTGATTTTGATAGTTGAAGCCTAAGTGATCTTGGTAGGTGCCTATCTTATTTTCAAGTGACTTTGGAACTAATTCCCTTTCAGTGGTAAATTAACCAACTTTGGCCCATAATAATGTTTAAGATTTAAAACCAACCCTATTTTTGTTTAGGATTTCACTAATCTGGTATGATGAAATGACCAATCAGCTTTGCTGTTTGTTTCACTACAGCGCTAAATCTTGCTGAACTAAAACAGTTGACGACTTTCTGTTTGCTGTTTAATACACCATGTAACATTTTCAACAGCAAGATGAGAACTTGGAGCAGGAGCACCCCATAGGAATTTTTAATGAAAGTACCTTTGAATTGTTCCTTTCAGAAAATTGCTTGTATATTCATCATTACACTCTTCTTCTAACTAGAGGCTTTTGCTTAAACTACTTAAATCAGTCTGCTGTTTAGATTATCAGTACAGGATATATATAGATGGGAAAATACCCCCAAAATGTTATGATAAAAATAAAAATAGCAATCTAAAAGGAAAGCATGGGTCAGTTTATGAGATTGTATCCTAAAAGGCATTCCCTTTGATAGTAAAGGAAATTTCCGCATCAAGTTTGATGCATAACTCTCAGTAGAGTTCATATAAATATTGGTCATTTTCTGAGCACATCATACATCACACAACTACAGTTTTCATATCCATTTTTATATATTTCAGTTCTAATTTTAATCTTCTTCCACTTCTAAACAAACACAAAATAATACCTACATTTAAAACTATTTCCCACATTTCATTCCACTAAGCTATGAAGTTTGAGAGTAGAATTGAGTTCAGATGCTTGTGAAAAATATTTTCTGTTGCCCAACAACTGAGGAAAAGTTCACACTGATGCTTTCATTTAACATGAAGAAATTTTATATGAAAACAGCATGTAATCATCTGCCTGGAAAAAGACTATCGCATTTTTGTCTCAAAAGCTAACACAGGTCTTGCAATTGTGCTTTTGCACTTGGCTTTCTTGCCTTTTCTAGTGCGTGTCATGAGCAATATGCTGTACTTGACTCAGCCTGCTGTGATCACAAGCACTTTTGGAGAGAGGGCAAAATATCCTGGAAGGCCCATCCATTCCTATACCTGTCCTTGCAGCAAGGACATGGGAAGCCTCAGTACCAGCCTTCTGGCCAGTGCTGCAGCCCAGGCTACAGGTAGCTCTCTCTGGAGATTTTTTTGTGTCACCCCCTGCATTAGATGACGATCTAAATCTTCAGTCATAAGTGATCTCCTTGGACTGCTAATGCTGCAGAGAGAGGATAATATAGGCTCTTGATTCCTAGGTGGTAATTTTCCATCACACTAACCCTGTTAACCTTAGCAATTGTTACATGCTGTTAATTTTCCCTCCCTCTTTAATATTTTTCCCACCAAAGTACTTTACTGTGACTTATAAAATATTTGGAAAAAACTATTTCAAAGCTAGACTGTAATCACATTAGAAGGAAACAAATCTCTCACACTCTCTTCATATTGGATTATGTCAAAGATTAGCTTCGATTTAAGCAACATTGTATGAAGTTTTCCAAAGGATTTTCTTTTTAAACTACAACCATATGTTTTACTCCATTGAAACAGCGTACATATTGGGTATATGAGATTGATTGATGACATTTGCTCCAGTCATTTCACTAGTTATTTATTCATTTAAGGTTAGGTTGAGAATGTTTATTAAATGATTGGCAAAGTAACTCATCATCTTTCCATGTTTCTGACTAGAAGCAACTGAAGAGCAATTATTTTAAAAAAATATACTAGATTGTTATAACATGATTACACAGGGATATTTGTTACTGTTCTTCAACTTCTTTATTGTAAATACTTATAACAAGCACATTACAATTTCCCCTAAAAAAGACCCCAAACAAGGCTACAAAATGAGCAGTCATTGGCCCAATGGCAATCTAATCCCATGCCTCCCTCTTTCCTCTGCCTCTCACTCACCAAAACATCCTCCTAATTTTCACTTCTCTTCACTGGCACAAAACTGGATATATAAAGTCTTCTTCGTTAGATTTAAGACTCTTGAGGAAATGGATCCAAGATGCTGAAAAGGCCACCTTACCTCTCAGTGCTGCAGCCTCCCTCTGATTGGTCTCCCTCTGTTTCTCAGCAATTGAGTTTTCTCTGTCGTTGGTGATGGTTTCAATAGACTGGAGCTTGGTCTTTCCTGGCAGACTGCCCGAGACAACAAAATTTCTTTTTCCAGGAAGGAAAAGCAACTCAAAGAGTCATTATTTTCAGGTCAGATGTAAAACTGTTTCCTTTGATTTTGGCCTTCTACAAAACAAAAGTAGTTGGGGGGGGGGAGGGCGGAAAAGAGAAAAGGGTAGGAAGGGAAGAGAAAAGGGAAAAAAAGGGAAGTGAAGAAAAGAAAAGGCAAGCAAAAAGAAAAACAGAAAAGGAAGCAAAAAAAAGGGTGAAAAGTGAAAAGCAAAGAAAAGGGAAAGGAAAGGAAAGGAAAGGAAAGGAAAAAGGAAAGGAAAGGAAAAAGGAAAGGAAAGGAAAGGAAAGGAAAGGAAAGGAAAGGAAAGGAAAGGAAAGGAAAGG